>PVLA01006396.1:0-52983 GCA_004027455.1 Hydrochoerus hydrochaeris | reverse complement strand
ATACAAATGAAATAAAAAGTCTACTCACAGAAATAATTAAGGAAAACTTCCCAAACATAGGTAACAGAAGTGAAGTTCAGATAAATGAGGCATATAGCCCTCCAGCCAGCTACAACCCAAAGAGATCTACACCCAGACATATAATAATCAGGATCCCAGAAATCCATCACAAAAACAGAATATTAAAAGTGGTCAGAGAAAAGAAACAGATTACCTATAAAGGAAAACTCATCAAAGTCACAGCAGACTTCTCAATGCAAACCATCAAATCATGAAGAGCTTGGAGTGAAACATTCCAAGCCCTGAAAGAAAATAACCTCCAACCGAGAATGATGTACCCTGCAAAACTGTCTCTCAAAATTAATGGAAAGACAAGATATTTCCATGACAAAGAGGAACTGGGGAAGTTTGTGACCACCAATCCAACCCTGCAAAGAATACTGAAGGACATTCTAGAGAGAGAAGAAAATCACCAGGGTTCCAGGAATAATGGCAGAAAGGCCTCAAAGAAAGGGGCAGACAGTGGAATGAAGAAGAAAAGTAAAAAAATAACAACAGAAAAATAGCATGGCAGAGATAAGACAGAGAAAATTGGTTATATCACTGTTTTATCTTGACTGATTTTATTTGAATCTGGTATGCTTGAGAGTGTTGAGTCTGAGAGTAGGGTTAACTACTCTGAAGATGACAGGATTCAATAGGATACCCATTCTGGTTTGATTGTTAACTGCCTCTGAAGTCCTATACTGTCTCCAATGTTTAGATTTTATTAACAATGTAAAGCAATGCTATGTTTATATTATATTTGATGATACAGACAATTTTATTGAAAATAACTAGAGACATCATAGTGACTACTGTAGATCACCTAGTGTTGTGTTTTTGTATGTCTTTTCATTTCGTGTTTCTCTAGGAATTTGTATTGCTGACTTGTTTTGATTTATTTCTCCCTCTAATACAGAAATGCTAGGTATATGTGTAGAGACTTATACATGTACAGAACTTCTAAGTAGTTTATGAGAATGGATTATAGTTATTATAAAGATTAAAAAAAGGAAAAGAGAATATTCTAAAGGATATAACTGCATGTATGTTTGAGTGTGTGGAATTAATAACCATGTTGCTATAGTTTTAGTTGGATGGATGAGAAAAACTGACTGCAGTCTCACTGTTTGGATGTCCACTTTGTGGACTTTACTTTTGTAACTTGAACAACTGCATCTAAGAGGAAAGTATATAATTATCAACTAGTGATTATTACTTGTTACTATTTTTTTGTTTTGTTTTTGAGATTTTGTCTTGTTTCTACCCTCTTTCTGTTTCAAAATTTTTTCTTTAAATAAAACAATTTTTAAAAAAAGCAAGAGGAAGAAAAGAAAGTGCTCTAAAAGAGATAACTGTATGTAACCTTAAGTGTGTAGGATTGATAACCATGTTACTAAGTTTTTGTTGGATTGGTGAACAGAACTGTTTGCAGCCTCACTGTTTGAATGTCCACTTTGCATGCTTTAATTTTGTAACTGGAACAACTATATCCAAGAAGACAATATGTAATGTATCAAATAGTGATTTCTTACTGTTTATTTTTTTTGAAATTCTGTATTGTTTCTACCCTTTTTTTCTGTTTTGCTTCCCCCCTCTTTAAATAAAAAGAAAAGATTTAAAAAAAACGAATCAAGTGACTCTCAGAGATAGATTAAATGGGTTTTCATAATAAAACAAAGATGAGCTTTTGGGTGACCAGGGACAGAATGTCATAATATAAATCTAAAATGCCCCTCAAGTGTTTTATGTTCATTTGTGGAAGGAGTAGTTCCTGGGAGGCATGACCCGGCATGCTGTATTCTTAATCCTTCTCCTTCTTTCACTCTGTTTCTTGGCTGCCAGGAAGTGAAATCTTTCTTCTGCCATGTTGTTCTGCTGTACTGTTTGGCATGATTTCTTCCTTGGAGTCAACTGACCCAGGGCTGACCCTACTGAAACTGTGACTTAAGACCAAATTTGTCTTCTATAGTTGAAGTTGTCAGGTGTTTCATAAAATCCAGTAGAAAGTAATTAAGACAAACCCACATATAATAGTGTAAAGCACTATGAAATTATCTGACAACTATTTGTAAAGATACTAAAGTGTCCAGAGTAAAAATTAAACATTTTTTCTTCAAACTATCAAGATTTAGAATTTAGAAACATTTTTTCTTCAAACTATCAAGATTCAGGAATGTGAATTTTTCAAAGCCCCATTGGAAGCCAAAAGGTAATAAAGACATGCATCCAAAATTTTAAGGAAAGCTTAAAACAAATAAAAAGATAAGTCAAAGTATGGGATAGAGATATGCTAACATAATCAAGTTCAAACAAAAACATCTATTAATCTTTTCTAGGAAACTACTGGAAGAAGTATTTCACAAACATGGGTATATGTTAGAGAAAATAAAAACAGGGAATCCACAAAATGTAAGATTCAATTCAATAAAAAGGCAAAAGGCTACTTCAGGAAAATGAAGTGGTGAAGGAAGATCTTAGAAAGAAAGGTGCACAACAGCTCCTTAATCACATGAACAAATTCTTTATTATCAATTTCTCCAATAGATAGATATATTAATTTCTCTCTATGAATAACTCTGACACAGATGCAAAAAGAGTGTTACAGTAATTAAAATTTAAATGCAAAATGCAAATATACTCAAAGTTATACCTGTACTTGGAGAATGGATGATTGGTAGTGATCAACTATGGTAAGAGTTGGGAGGTCAAAAAGACAAAATCTTCATTTTCACAGCTACAGATAATGCCAAAAGCTGAAAGCCAGCAAAAAGTATAACATTAAGTATTTTTGTTAAAACTATGAAAAAAATTATCAAATGAAATCTATAACTCAAAAAGTTTTCTGTGTTAGGAGAAACTACCTTCAATCATATCTCCTATTTGAAGTATATGAAAATTAATTTCATATAACATTTAAAATAGATACCTTTTAAGCCAAAATTCATGCAATAATATTAGAAGATAAAAGCAAAAAAACACAATAAAGCCTCAATATAGACAACAGTCAAGATAAGTCAGAAATAAACAGAAAACTCAGGAAAATAAGTAAAAAATTTAAATTTCAAAAATAAAAGCCAAATGAGAAGGCATGCAAGAGTATTAATAAACTAAAAATTGTCTTAGAAAATATATAATGAAAGAAGGAAAATTTTATAGATACAAAACAAATAACAGAAGTCATTTTAAAGGAGATGACAAATATAAACAAGGAACAAAGAGCATTCTACACATAGGTAATATAATCCATAAAATATAAAACTATCACCAAGAAGAATAAACCATTATAAACCATAGTTCAAGAATATTTACCTGAAATAAAGAAAAATTTGAAATTATGCATGAATAGTAAACAGCAAGTGCAAAAGTATTGACCTACAAAAGCTAATCTAAAGATAATTTTATAATATCAGGCTTCAAAGAATAGGAAAAACTACTTCTGCTGTATAATTTTTAAAGGACAGAAAATTAGATTAGACTTTATAACACTGATGCCTTATGATAAAAAGGTTAACAAGAAAAATAAGAAAAAATTGTGATCCAAGTATTTTGTATTCCCCTAAACAACTGACTTTGGTGTATAAAAAGCATAGACATCTTCTCATCAGGATACAAGAACTTTATAGAATGATGAGCATTTCCTGGGGATATGCTTTGGAGAAAAGGCCCAGACAACAAAAATCCATAAAGAGATCCCATGCAGGAACTGGTAGTGAGCATTAAACATATGATTACTCGCACAATTAAAGTACTGAGGACAAAGTGAGAAAAAGTATAGTATCAAATGGTTATATGCTCACAGAGTATACATATAATAAACTACAAAATTTTTTAAATCTGCAGAAAGATTTGGAAGAGCATTGTTATGGTTTGACTCTCTTTTTTATTTTAAAGAGAATAAAAAACAGACCAAAAAAGAATAAAGCTAATCAGGATAGAATGATGAAAATGATACAGAACTTCAAAATAAGATAATAAGAAATCAACAATAACTACCATAATGCCTTGTTTTCTTCAAAATAGCCGTCCATACCATCAGACATAATAAAATCGAATAAAACAGAATAAAATCAGTCAAAATAAAAGAATGAAAGTATTACAGGACTTCAAAACCAGATAATAGGAAATCAACAATGGCCATCATAATATATACTGTTATCTTCAAAATAGCTTCCCATACCATCAGACACAGTAAAATTAAACAGAAAATGATAGAATAAAGCCAAGCCTAACAAAATTATGAAAACAATACAGGAATTCAAAACAAGATAATAGGAAATTAAGAATGGTTACCACTTTCCCTTTTTAGATGTTTCCTTCCCTATCACTTTCATAAAATCTATTGTACATATTGAATTCTACTAATTCTTTCAGGTTTTTATGTTAACAGATAACACAATGTTCACCCATATTATTCCAACCCATTTCACCCATGTGTGTCATCTCAAGTTACATCCATTTACCTACAAGAGCCTCGAGATTATCCTTCTTTATAGTGGAGTAGCTTTCCATTATATTATACATTCTGTGACTGATGGACAAGCTACCCATGATTTTTTCTGGTTTCCTGTCACAAGAGCATTTTTTTCTCACTTTTGACTTTCAGTCTATAAATTTCCTTCTGAGTTAAATGTGTTTCTTGCATACAGCATTTTGATGGATCTTGTTTCTTGATCTACTTTCACTGTGCTTCTTTTTCATTGGAGAATTGAGGCCATCTACATTAATGGTTACAACTGGCATGCATTGGCTCCTCTCTGCCATGCTATCCTCCTCCTGTTGGCCTCCAACTTTTCCACTTCATTTTGTTGCCTGCTGTGTTTGGTGATTCCCCTCTGCTGCTGTTCCTGGAACCATGGTCATCTTTATCTCTCTCTAAAATATTCTTCAGCACTCTTTGTAGGGTTGATTTGGTGGTCATGAATTCCTTCAGCTGTTCTTTATCATGGAAATATTTTATTTCTCTAACAATTTTGAAAGATAGCTTAGTAGGGTTCATCAATATGGGTTGGAATTTGGCTTATCTCAGAATTTGAAACACTTCACTCCAAACTCTTCTTGACTTGATTATTTGTATTGACAAATCTGCCATGATCTTGATGGATTTTCCTTTTAAGGTGATATGTTGCTTTCTCTAAAAGCCTTTAATATTCTATTCTTGCACTGAATTTCTGAAATGTTGATTATTATGTGTCTGCATGTAGATTTATTTTGGTTATGGCTAATTGGAGTTCTATATGCCTCACTTACCTGTGTGCCAGATCCTTTTCCCATGCTTGTGAAGTTTTCTATTGCTTCTGTAATTAATCTTTTTATCTCATTTGTGTTTATGCCTACTCACTGCCATCTGTCACTCTTAATTTATTTTGCTTCTTCTTTCAGCCATTGAATTGTTATTTCTTGGTTCTTTATTATTAAGAGATCTTTTCTTTCATGACCACTAGCTACAATCCTGTGTTCAAGGTCTGAAAGTCTGTCTTCAGTCTCTTTCAAGTGGTTTTGCCAGTTTCTGATTGACTTTTTAATTTCCTGGCTATATTTTTGAATCTATTTCATGCATTTTAATTCCTTCTTATATTGTTCATTCAAGGTTTCCATCATTTTCCTATGCTCCTCTTTTTTATCTATGTCTTCTTTATATATGCTCAGCAATTCTTTCATTATGTTTGTGATTTCTTCTTTTACCGAGCCTCATGAAGTTGTTTCTTTACTTCAGTTGCTATCCTATCAGAGATTTCAGATGTGTGGCTTCCATTTTCTTCCATGTCTACACCTCCCATACTTGTTCTGTGTGGGCTGGAGATCTGAGATTGCCTTTTGCTTCTTCATCTTGACATTTTCCTAGGTTCCTCCCAACAAGCCAGTTGTGGGGTTCCAGGCACTTTCCACATTGGCTGTCCCTCCACAGTGTAGGGGAATGGTTCAGGAACCTGGATTTTTCTGAACTAAGGTTTTCAGGGAGGCAATGGGGCATGGAGTGGGTTTCTCCAGACCTGTGTGACTGAATTGAGGCTTTCCCAATGGTAATGCATGTGCAGTGGCAGGACTGTTTCTTCTTTTAGCATATGTGGCTATACCAGGACTCCCCTGGTGGTAGCAGGTGCACAGGAGTATGTTTGTCTGATTCTCCTGGCCTGTGATGGCTGCCCATGGGAAACAAGAGTTTCCAATAGTGGCCTGAAGGTACATGGTGTGTACCTGACTGCTTCTCTCTGCCCATGATGGTCACCTGAGGAAAGCAAGCATTCAGATGGGTGAGTATGCAGTGGCAAGTCTGCTGTTTTTTCCTGCCCAAGCTGGCTTCCTGGAGGAAGCAAGCCTTCCAATGGTAAGCTATGGTTTGACTCTTAATTGTTGCCAAAGCTCATATGTTGAAGGGTTTTTTTGCCCACATATGATAGTACTAGTAGATCATAAAAGCTTTAGAAAGTGAAGTCTAATAGAAAGAGTATATTATTTGAGGCACACCTTTGAAGGGGATATCATAACCCCACCCCTTCCTCCTTTCTTTGCTTCCCAGTTGGCATGAGGTAAACAAACCTCTTCTGCCATGTGACACCAATGTGATGTACTGTGCCTCCCCAGGCCTAAAGCAAATGGGCCAGTTGACCATGGACTGAACCTTCTGAAAACAAGAGCCAAAACAAACTTTTCCTCCATTTAAATTTATTATCTCAAGCATTTTTCTCACCACAACAGAAAGATGACTATTACATAAGCATGGTAAAATTCAATCATTATACTGTAGTATTAGTAGTGCTATTTTGAAACTGTTGTATGTATGTCATTGATTAAAGCAAGTGAGTAATTCTGGAATATTCTGATTACATGTCCTTTGAGTCTTTGAAAAACAAGATTCTCAATGTAAAAGGGCATAGATACTGATGTAATACAGAAGGGAATCAATAAATAATCCTGATGCTCTGATTTGACTTGAAATTATAAAAGGTAGTTTAACTCCTTAGCATATAATTAGGCAACTAACAAGGGACAGGGTCTAAACTGGAGTTGGACTGGTCAACTTGCAAACAAAACAACATATACACATGCTTAAAGATTAACTAAAATCATAAAGCCCACTAATCCCAGGAATGTAAAAATAAACTTAGAGAAGGAACCATTATACCTGACCCCTTCTGCTCTTTTATTTTACTCTTCCTAATTACACAGCAAGATTCTTAAATGGCCAAAGAATTCAGGATCAAGGCAAGGCTAAAGCATTCTGTTTCTCTATAGATCATATTGGAGTATGGACAGTCCATACTCAGATTCTGTAGGCTAAATTCACCTTTTCCTGTTATGGCTAGAGAACTGGCCATCCAGACAAAGAGCCCACTCTGTCAACCCTTTTTCAGAGTTCTCTCCTGACTATAGAGAGCTTTCTGTCTTTTTATACTTCCAATACACACTCCTCTTACCTGATTTATTTGTCTGTGATTTTATTATTTAACTTAATGAGACACTAATCTCTTTTGAATGATAACAAAAGTATCAGTAATAACACATAAGAGTTTCATCTTTAAAATGTTATAGAGTAATACAGTCCTTGTTTGATCACTAAAGCAGTTTAGAAACAATGCGGTAATGAATGTTCCTTTAAGCTAAATTAATCTTGAAAGTAACACTTCCCACTAATGTAATCAGGGATTTTTAGACTATAAAATGTAACAGATGACTGTATGTGATTTTTTATCATGCCAGATAGCAAAAAATTAAAAAGAAGAGATGATGAAGAGAAAGGAAAAAGAAGAAAAGAAAGAAAAGAGAACAGAAAATAAAATAGGAAAGAAAAAGAAAAAAAATGACCACATTCATATCAGAATAATCAGAAACTCACTAGCCAAAAGTGGAACATTTTGAATTTTAAAATGACTAAAATTTGAACTGAATTCAAATCAATCAAATATAACTGTATCTATTAATTCATTATGATAAAAAATAGTACTGATGCTCTTCAGAGGATGAGAGAAAATAAATGTATTATCTTGAAAGCAAAATAAAGAATCAAATATATATCTGCACTGTAAAATTGACTAACAGTAGATGTAGGTAAACATTAAAATTATTTCAAGTATAAAAAGAAAAGAAATAATAGACATAGAATATCATCATTTTTACAACTCAATAAATTAATGTGTGAAGGCTTTAAGCATCGACAGCTGTCTTACTCTCAAAAGGATACAACCACATATTATGTGCATCCTGATAAAATAATACTATACTTGTAGGTGTGCCAAAGCCATCAAACATCAAATCTCATTGGCCCTCTGTATTTAGTTGCCAAATTCTAAGGAATTCAGAAGATGGAAAAGCACATTGATCCAAAATGGGTATGCAACTTTTACAATGCAGTCTGTAAAAAATAATAGAACCTAGTTTTTTTATTAGTTAAGTTTATTGGTACATTTTAGTTATATATAATGATTATATTCATTATAAGGAATTTGTACATTTACATGGTAGAACTTGATATTTTTTCCCACTCCCATACCCTCTCTAGAATCTGTCTTCCTCTCCTTATTTACAAGTTTTGTTTTCATTTTTTCCCTTCTTTTCTAATTTTTTTCCTTTCCTTTCTTTCCTTTCTCCTGTTCCCCTCTCTTGTTCCCTTTCTACTTGAACTTTTTCTTCACATGTGTGTTTAACTTATTTCACTTAAGATTATAGTCTCAAAATGCATCAGTTGAGCCAGAAATTTTCAAGCTAAATTTATAATAGAGTAGTACTTCATTGTATTAAGAAAAACCACATCTTCATCTATTCACCAATTGACGGGCATTTGAGCTGTTTCCTGGATTTAGCTATTACAAACTGTGCCTCTAGAAACATGGGTGCACCATAAAATTGACTGATTTAGACTTTATCATTTGTGTACAGGAATTGCACCTATATTTCATTCTTACATTTCTCATATTCTTATATTTCTCATATTTCATTCAATATACTTTGTTCTTTCAAGAAGATACTAAGAAGGGAATAGCTAGGTGTAATTGAACCTGTAATCCTAGTTTTTTGAAGAGTGTCCAGGCTGGTTTCCACAGTGCTTGCACTAGCCTACACCCCCACCAACAATGAAGAAGTTTTCCCCATGGCCCTGCCAGCATTAGTTATTGGTTGATTTCTTGATAACAGCCAATCTTTCTGGAACAAGATGAAATTTCAGTATTACTTTAATTTGAATTTCCTAATGATCAGTGATGTTGAACATTTTTTTAATATATTCATTTGCCATTTCTACTTCTTCATCTGAGAAGTGTCTATTTATTTTAGATGCCCATTTTAAATTTTGAGGATCAAATTTCTTTGAATTCTTCATATATTCTATATTTTAGTCTTTTGAGTGAGGAACAGCTGAAAAGATATTTGTCTCTTCAATATATTGGTGGTATCTCTTGCTGTGAAAAAGCTTTTAAAAAAATGAGATTCCAGTTGTTGATTCTTCGTGATAATTCTTGAGTGACTCAGGTTTACTCATAGTCTTTGTCTACACCAATGTCTTCCAGAGTTATACCTAAGCTTCTGTTTCAATATTTAGATCTTCAGTCCATTCAGATTGTAGTTTAGTGCATGATGAAACATATGGTCCAGTTTTGATCTTTGGCATGCAGTGCTCACTTTGGCAAAACATATGCTAATCTTTGAAACATAGAAAGCCAGTCTTTTTATATTATTAGTAAAGAGATTACCTTTGACAAAAGTGTTTGCCACCTATGTCAAAGATAATGTGAAAAAGTATTTTTAGAGTTGTTTCTGCATCTTCTAATCTGTTCCATTGATCACTGGGTCTGTTTTCTTGCCAGTACTATGCTCTTTTTATCACAGTAGCCTTGTAGTATAATTTCAAGTCAGGAATTGTGAGCCCCTGCTTTACCTTTGTTGCCCAGAATTAGCTTTACTATTCTAGGTCTATTCTGGTTCTGAATGAATTCTAGGATTGTTTCCTTTAATTCTGTGAGATATACTGTTGGAATTTTGATCAGGATTGCATTAAATCTCTATAAGAATTTTGGAAATATAGCCATTTTCACTATGTTGGTTCTTCCTGCCCAAGAACAAGGAGTATCTTCCATTTTATGATATCCTCATCAATCATTTTTTCCATAGTACTACAGATTTCTAAGCGGAGGTCTTTTATTTTCTTTGATTGATTCCTAGATTTTTTTTTTACAGTATTGCATTTCTGTGATTTCACTCTCAGTGACTATCATTTGTGTACAGGAAGATTATGAATTTTTGAATGCTTATTTTATATCCAGCCATGTTACTGAATTTGGTTTTTAAATCTAGCAATATTTCAGGGGAGTTTGGAGGTCATCTATGTAGATTATCATTTTCACTGTTTTGTTTGGATTGCCATTATTGTGTTTTGTTTGGTTTTATTCTCTTAAAAATAAGAAAAAAAGATGACCTGTTATGCAGATAGTGGTCAACCTCTTTTTCAGGTACCCCTATTATTGCCCAATCATCTCATGAATATTGTGGTCATGGTGGTAGAGATGGAGGTTATACATGGGCTTAGGAACATGGACTTCCACTCATCAAGGCTAATCTGTCTACAGCCACTGCTGAATGCCCAATTTTCCAGCAGAAGATATCAACACTGAGAACCCAAAATGATGCCATTGCTCATGATGATCAGCCTGACACCTGATGGCAAGTGGATTATATTGGACCAATTCCATCATGGAAAGGAAAGCATTTTGTCTTCACTGGCATGGACACTTATTCTGGGTATGGATTTGCATTCCTGGCACATAATGCTTCTGCCAAAACTATCATCAGTAGGCTCACATAATGCCTTATCCATTGTCATGGAATTCTACATGACACTGTCTCTGATCAAGGAACACATTTTATGACCAAAGAAATGTGCCAATGAGCTCATGCTCATGGAATTCACTGGTCTTACCATGTCCCTCCATCATCAGCCCAGAAGTGGCTGGACTGATAAAAGGCAGAATGGTCTTTCAAAGACACAGTAACAACACCAATTACATGGCTTGCAGAGCTGGAACAAGATTCTTCAGAGGGCTGTAAATACTCTGAATCAGTGTCCACCATATAATACAGTGTCTCCTATAGCCAGGATTCACATATCCAGGAACCAAGAGGTGGAATTGGAAATGATACCACTCATTATTATGCATGGTGATCCACTAGCAAAGTTTTTGCTCCCTGTTCCTGCAACTTTATGTTCTGTTGGCTTTGAAGTTTTCGCTCTGGATGGGAGAAGGCTTGTGCCACA
Source organism: Hydrochoerus hydrochaeris (assembly GCA_004027455.1). Lineage (NCBI taxonomy): Eukaryota > Metazoa > Chordata > Mammalia > Rodentia > Hydrochaeridae > Hydrochoerus > Hydrochoerus hydrochaeris. The sequence goes on along the minus strand of PVLA01006396.1, from coordinate 41,696 downwards.
AATTACAAGAATGATACCAATAAATTGAAATCTAACACTTTTCCTTGGTCATTTTGTTCACCTCATGCCTCTGAGGGAAAAGCTAAAAAGGACATCACAGTGTTGGCAGGGGTAATTGACCCAGACTATCAAGGGAAAATAAGACTACTGTTCCACAGTTAAGGAAAGGAGGAATAATCTTGCAGTGTAGAAGACTCTTAGAGTCTTCTAGTATTGCAACAGCAAACAGAAACAGCTAAGCAACACCCAGAATTTTGAGGAAGATTTATTTACATTGGTGGGTACTGTTTGGGATCATTCCCAAAATATCAGGCCATGATCTCTGTTTGTCTAAGGCTTATATAAGTAAGCAAGCAGGAAGTACAGAGGCAAAATGGTTGTCAATTGGGGATTTGTTTGTACAATGTGCATCATAGTGATCAGCTATGCATCACAATGACTAGCCATTTCTAAGACATGTAAGTAACTAGAACAAGAACTATTATTTGAGCAACTAAGAAACTGAAGTATACTGGTTTAGGGAGCCATTTTCTATTACAACATTACCATGCCCTGTTGCTAAATTTAATGGGAAACTGCAGTCACACAGTCCAGACACAATTACAAATGGTCCAGAACCTTTAGTAATAAAGATACAGGTCACTCTACCAGGGACAGAAACAAGACCTACTAACATGCTTGCTGAAGGCCAAGGTAATACAGAATGTATAGTAGAGGAAGATAGTTCTAGATGCCAACCAAAACCCTGTGACCACCTATGGAAGCAAGGATTGTAGTTTCAATAGTTCTCTTAACATAATTTTTTCCCATTTAAAAGTTTACCTCAGTATTTCTTATTTTAAAAAGGATAGAACCAAGGAAAATAAAATAGAATAAAACCAATCAAAAATAAACCAGTATAAGTGATACAGGACTTCAAAAACCTCTCAAAACCAACAATAGTTACCATAACACCTTTTGTTGTCTCAAAAATAGCTGCAGATACTTTTGAATATAGTAAAAATTAAATGGAGCAGAAGAGAAACAATAAAGCCAAATCAGTGAATGCAATAAAGGACTTCAAAACAAGCCACTAGTAAATCCAAAATGCCTTGTTATCTTTCAAATATCTGCTCCTGCCTTCACATGTAGCATAATCAAACAAAAGAGAATAAAACACAACCCAGCAAAACAATGAAAATGGTATGATTTCCCAGCTGGGATTGCTTCCTGGTAAGGCCTGAATCTCTCCTCCATGCAGTCTGGGAATGGCACTGACCCACTAGGACGGGATTGGGTGCTGCTGTCCCCACTCCAGCAGCAGCTGGCACATGATGTTGGTTTTTCAGTGGGGGTCACCTCCTGGAGAAGTCCCTGATTCTCTCCCATCACATTCTGTGAATATACAATTTTAATATCATATAACATTGATAGATATTGGTCTTTAAGTATTATTAAATTGAACTTAGGTCCAGGAAGCAGCAGCCAGCCCTGCCCCTGTGTGCATACCAAATGCCATCTGGAATGCTTCCTGCCCATAGCCAGTTCAGGCTGGGAAAAGAAGCAACCAGCCCCACACCAATGCACCCAATGACCACCAAAAGATACCTGCAGCCAGCATTAACCAGGAGAAACAGCCAGTCACATTTTGAAGAAATGGTAGCCAATGCAGGAAGTACCTGGGATCCCATTACCCAATTGATGGAAGAACCTAGGAAAATATCAAGATAAAGAAGCAAAAGGCAGTCTCTGGCCTCCAATTCATGCAGAACAAGCCCAGAAGATGTAAATATGGAAGAGTTTGGGAGTTGCACACCTGAAGTTTCTGAAGTGATGGCAACTGAAGTAAAGAAACAACTTTATGAGGTTACAAAAGGAATTAGGATAGAAATACTATCTCAGGTAAAAGAATAAATGAAAAGCATAATAAAAGAATTGCTGAGCATCTCTAAAGAAGACAGAGTTTTTAAAAATAGAGGAGCATAGGAAAATGAGGGAAACCTTGAATGAACAATACAAGAAAGATTTGTAATGCATTAAACAGATTCAAACAGAAAGCCAGGAAATTAAAACTCCATTGACACCTAGCAAAACCACTTGAAAGAAATTGAAGATAAACATTCAGACCTTGAAGACAGGTTTGCAGCTAGCAATCACAAAAGGAAACATCTGTAAAAAATAACATGTAACAATCAGGAAATAACAATTCAATGGCTACAAGACAATGCAAAGAAAAATAGTTTAAGAAAAAGCAGGGTTTAACACAAACGACATAAAAATTTATTTACCGAAGTAATAGAAAACTTCCCTAGCATGGGAAAAACAATGTGACATATAGATAAGGGAGGCATATAGAACTCCAGCTAGCCAAAACCAAAATAAATCTACATCCAGACATATAATAATCAAGATCTCAGAAATTCAGCACAAGAGCAGAGTATTAAAAGCTGTTAGACAAAAGAAACAGATCATCTATTTTTATGGTTGACATTGCATCAATTTGAGAAGTTTAAAAGTTTAGCTGAGAGACTCAGTAGGGAGCAAGGATCCTTACTTTGTAAATATCCTCATCTTGTGCAAAAGGAGGGAACAGCGATTTTGTGAGTGCTACATGCACATTGGAGGAGGAGGTGGCCTGTGTACAATATAAAGGAGTCCTTTTTTGCTCCTGCTGCTTTTGCTGCCTACTGCCTTGAAGTATTACTCTTCAGTCATGCCTCCCTGCTTGGAGTCAGTTAATCATGGACTAAAACCTCCACCATCAGTGAGATAAAAAGCCTTTTGTCCTTTATTTTTGGTGTCAGGTATTTTGTACCAGCATCAAAAGAAAAGTAACCAAGACACCTATAAAGAAAAACCCATTAGAATCCTGGCAGACTTGTCAACATAAACCATCAAGTCATAAAGAGCTTAATGCTCAAGTGCTTCAAGTACTGAAAGAAAAAAGTTTCAACCCAGATTGATGTTCCCTGAAAACCTATCTTTCAAAATTAATGGAGAAATAAGATACTTCCATGATAAAGAACAACTGAAGGACCATCAAACCAACCCTACAGAGAATACTGAAGAATATTCTAGTGAGAGACAAAGATGACTACAGTTTCAGGAACATCAGCAGAGGGGGATCACCAAGCAGGAAAAGCAATTGAATGAAGGGGAAAAGTGGGAGGCCAATAGCATACAGAGATGAACCAATGCATGCCAGTTGTCACTATTAATATAGATGGCCTCAACTCACCAATAAAAAGAAGCACAGGGAAAGTGGATCAAGAAACAAGATTTGACCAGGCACATCGTGGAAGCCCACCCCAGGCCTAAAACTGCACCAAACTGCTTCTTCTGGGCCCACCCTTCCACTGGGAACAACACGGAAGCCTGCCCCTGGCCTACACTTCCCCAGATTGCTTGGAACATTGGAACTTTGGACTATAGTGGATTACTATGCTGGTTGGATGAGAGACTCAGGAACCCTTCATCCAAACAGAAGACTTCAGCAGGCTCCAGTCAGTGTTGGACACTGTATCTCAGTGTAAATAGTAATTAAGACAGCCTTGGGCCCTGACCACACACTCTGGTGGAATGCCAGCACACAGAAAGGGACTTTGAGCCTGCTCCCAGGCTGTAAGATCATGCCCTGCATCAGAGACCATACCAAGGCACACAAGTGGATGGAGGCCTAACTGGGCCATGCCCAGTGAAATTCAAGCAGTGAGCAGGACTTGGAATCCAGCTTCAGGCCAAGACCACGCACTCTGGCAGAATCCCAGTGCACAGAAAAAACTTGGAACTTTGCTCCCAGGCAGCGAACCTTGAACTACAGCATATTCACTGTGTCCATGTGGTGAGTATGCCCCTAAAATAGAGGTGTACAGTGCATAAATAGGGCTAGTAGTAAAGCCCCCTCCAACTAACTGTAAGACCTTGGTGAGTCCAAAAAGAGTGTGGATGACCCCCTCCCACACACAGAAAACACCAGGCAGAGTGAAAATGGCAAAATGAAAAAGCAAAATGCAGTCTCAAACATCTGGTCCACCAGGAGCAAATACAGGAAACATTGAAATAGAGAACCCCAAAAGTAACACACCGGAAATCTCTGAAAAGATAGAGAGTGAAATAAAAAACAACTCCATGAGGCCATAGAGGAAATCAAATTAGAAGTACTCTCCCATGTAAAGATAGAAATAACAACCTTAGTAAAAAGGAGTTGCTGAGTGCAGCTAAAGAAAAAATTGAGAAAAAAGTACAGGAGCATAGGAAACTGATTGAAACCCTGAATGAAAAAATATAGAAAACAGGCAGAATTCATGAAACAAACTCAAAGAGACATCCAAGAAACAAAAAATTCTACTCAAAGCATGCAAAACCATTAAATGATACTGAGGATAGGATTTCAGACCTTGAGGACAGGATCACAATTACTGATCATGAAAGGATAGAACTTTTAAAAATAACAAAGCAACATGAAGTGACAATCCAACAGCTTCAAGATGATGCCAAGAGAAACAATTAAGATTACTAGGCATCACTGAAAAGGTAGAAGTCAATGCAAATGACTTAGCCAAAATATTCACAGAAGTAGCAGAAGAAAATTTCCCAAACATGGGGGAAAAAAACTTATATGCAGATAAGATAAGAACACCAAACAGTCACAATCAACATATATCCACACCCAGACACATAATAATTAAGATCTCGGACATACAGCATAAAAACAGAATACTAAAAGCTGTTAGAGAAAAGACACAATCACCTATCAAGGAAAGCCCATTAGAATCACAGCAGACTTTTCAGTACAAACTTTCAAGTCAAGAAGAGCTTGGAGTGAGATATTTCAAGCCCTGAAGGAAAACAACTTTCTACCCAGACTGATGTACCCATCAGAATTTTCATTCAAATTTAATTGAGAAACAAGATACTTCCATTACAAAGAACAACTGAAAAAATTCACATCCACCAAACCAACCCTAGAAAGAGTACTGAAAAACATACTAGACAGAGATAAAAATGACCACAATCAGAAAGCTGGAAGGAGGCTGAGGCCCAGCACCACATTGAAAAGGAGCACTAGCAATGGTTACACTAAATCCATAAACTGACAGGTGCAACCTCTCTAGAAGAATTGGCCCTAGAATCAGACTGCAAGTACTTGCTATTAAAGATTTGGAAGTTTAGTCCAGTAGAAAAAAATGACCATCTCAAGAAGGAATATAAAATTTTGGTGGATTTCTCTAAAATAGCGAATTGCAGTGAGTGTTGGACTTAATGCTTCAGATGTCCTGCTCTATCCACAACTTCAGGAGCTGGTTTTCTAAGAGAAGTCAAGATGGTCAATTAGTGAGCAACAAAATACAAAACCCCCCAGGAGAAACAACTCATTTGTCAGAATAAAACACCCTGGAGAGACCCAGACAGAGGAAGATGGATCCTCTTGACACAGGAAGAAATTAAAATGTAAAAAAGCTCATCAAATATGCCAGGACTACAACTGAAACAGCTAAAATTTATGTGACATGGCATTTTCATTCATGGCAACCCACCAAGTTTGCAACAGCTTGAATCCAGGCTGGCTGGCAGAGCCACCCAAACCTGTTCCCACTGCAACTCACAGGAAGCATAGCAGTGCTGAAGTCAGGGGTTGGTGAGCCCAACAGAGAGCCGAGCCAGCAAAGGAACCTTCACTAATCCACGGTCAGTGCTGGGAATGAGACACCCCCAAAGGAAGGGCAAGACCAAATGGGCAACATGTTGGAATCAGGGAAGAGGAAGGAGCCTGAGCTGGAAGTGACAGTGACTTCAGTTGGTTGCTCTCTCCCCAGAGCAGATTGGTGGGATTTGCTTGGACTGGGCTGTGCCCCTGGCTGGGACACAATGAGCTATCCGAAATCAATTTGCGGTGCCTAACAAGCACTAATCTGGTGAAGGCCCCTGAAGTTTGGCTGGCTGGGTGGGGAGGGGCAGGCATACACAGCCACTGCTTACACCTCAGTGACAAGAGAAGGCAGGAGAGGGCAGAGGTCTCTCGCCAGTGTGCTTCAGAGGAAACGTGGCCAACAGGGAAGGGGGCTGGGATCTGCACTGTAACTTGTGTGGATGAAGCCAGGGCCACGACAAGAGAGAGAGGCAGGAGGAGGCCCCCAGTCCAGAACCCTGAGAGCACTGATCCAAGAGAGGGAAAAACAAGGGAGACTGAAGGCAGCAAACACACAACATCAGACATGGCTTCAATGGAAATTAAGAGATATCTTTGGGACTTTGTAGACAGGCTCAAAACTGAAATATTAAGTCAGGTAAAGCAAGATATGAGTGGAGTAATAAAAGAAATGTTCTCAGGAAGCATCTCTCAGGAAAATACAGATAGAAAGGAGAAGCACAAAAAAAGGAGAGAAACATTCAATAAAGAATATAAAGAAAATATAGAATACATGAAGCAGATTCAAAGAGACTACCAGGAAATTAAAAACTCCATTGAAAGCTGGCAAAACTAAGGATAAAAGAAACTAAGGATAGACTATCAAAACTTGAAGACAAGTTTGCAATGTGTGATCAGGAAAGGAAAGATCTCTTAAAAATAACAAGGAAACAGGCAGTAACAATACAAAGGCTAGAAGATGACTACAGAATCTACAATTTAAGAATAAGAAATGTGAACTAAGAAGTAGGAATACATACAGGTAAATAACAAAGGTTATTCATGGCAATAATTAAGGAAAACTTCCCAAGCATGGGAAAAGAAAATGATATTCAGTTATGTGAGGCATACTGAACTCCAGCCACCTACAACCAAAACACAGCCATCCCAAATCACGCAGACATGTAATAATCAAGATACCAGAAATTCAATATAAAAACAGAATATTAAAAGCCATCAGAGAAAAGAAACAGATTACCTATAAAGGTAAGCCCATCAGGATCATGGCTGACTTCTCAACACAGACCCTGAGATCAAGAAGAGCTTGGAGTGAAATATTCCAAGCCCTGAAAGAAAATAACCCCCAGCCCAGATTGATGTATCCTGAAAAACTGTCACTAGAAATTAGTGGAGAAACAAGATGCTTCCATGACAAAGAGGAACTGGATGAGTTTGTGACCACCAATCCAACCCTACAGAGAACACTGAAGGACACTCTAGAGAGAGAGAGAAATACCAGGATTTTAGGAACAGTGGCAGAAAGGCCTCAATGAGTGGGGCAGGCAGGAGAATGAAGGAGAAAACTAGACAAACAGGCAGAAAAATAGCATAGCACAAATGAGGCAGAGAAAAATGGCTAAAATCTCTAATATAGATGGCATTGATACACTATATTGTTAATAGTGCACCAGGATTTAAAACCCACATTACTCACACTACTCTGCTCTACCTGTACTAGATTTGAGGGCACAGACAGTAATCCCCAAAATAACAGGATACAGTATGGTAATCATCCTTAATTTCCTATTAACTTAATCTAAAGCTCGGTAAAACCTACACTGTTTTATCATGACTAATCATAATTGAACCTGGTTTCTTAGATTACTGTTTTGTATTGATAGATTTTATTCAAAGCTGTTATGATTGATGGTATCAAGTCTGAGACTATAGGCAACTGCACTTAAGATGACAAGATTCACTAAAATATCCACTCTGGTTTGATGATTACCTGCCTTTGAAGTTTTATACTGTCTACAATGTCTTATTTTTACCAATATTGTTATGTACTGCTATATTCAATTATACTGCTATATTCATTTATGCCTGATGATATAGACAATGCTATTAAAGATAATAAGAAACAACACAGCAATCATTGTAGATCACCTTGTACTGTGATTTTATATGACTTTTTGGTTTCATGTTTTTATAAGAATTTGTTTTGTTTTGTCTTGTCTTGCTGTGTTTTGTTTTTCCCTCTAATACAGAAAGGATAGAAATACATGTAGAGACTCATGCATGCATAGCTGTTTACACTCACTATTTGACTATCTACTTTGTATGCTTTAATTTTGTAACTTGAACAACTATTTCTAAGAGGACAATATGTAATTTTTCAACTAGTCATTTCTTTTTTTTTTTTTTTTGGAATTCTGTATTACCTCTACCCTTTACATGATTTTGATTCTCTTTAAATAAAAAAATTTTTAAAAATTCTAATGCACATAGAATAAAAAAATGACCACAAGCCCTAGAACAACAACAGGAAGAAACCACCAGGTAGGACAAGCACTTAAATAAGAGGAAAAGCAGAATGCTAACAACTGGAACATAACATGGCAAAAGTGAGCCAGTACATATCAGTGATATCCATAAATGTAAATGGCCTCAATTCACCCATAAAAAGAAATAGGTTGACAGAATGGATCAAGAAACATGATCCAACAATATGCTGTATACAAGAAACACATCTGACACAAAAGGAAACTCATAGATTAAAAGTCAAAGGAGGGAAAACAGTATTCCATGCAACAGGAACCCAGAAAAAAGCAGGGGTAGCTATTCTAATTACAGACAACATGAACTTCAAACCTAAAATGATTAAAAGAGATAAAGAAGGTCACTACATACTCGTTAGTGGAAAAATTGAAGAGGAAGAACTAACAATTATAAATATATATGCACCAAATACAGGAGCACCCAGCTATATAAGATAGATACCAATGGACATGAAAAACCAAATACACAAGAACACAATTATAACAGGAGATCTTAACAGCCATTGTCACAAAGAGGTAGATCAACTAGACGAAAAGTCAGCAAAGAAATAACAGAACTGAATCACACCTCACCTGTGAGCAATTGGACACTTCAAAGAATCAACAACTTGGATCTCATATTATTGAAAAGTTTCTGCATCTCAGATCACTAACAGAGTGAAAAGAAAACCCACAGAATGGGAAAAAATTTTAGCCAACAACCCATCAGGCAAAGGACTTATATCCAGAACATATAAAGAATTAAAAAACATCAAACTCCCCAAATTCAAAGACCCTCTGCAAAAATGGGCATCTGAGATGAACACACAATTCTCAGAGAAAGATATACAAATGGCAAATAAATACATGAAGAAATGTTCATCATCACTGGTCATTCAAGAAATGCAAATTAAAACAGCATTAAGATTTCATCTCACTCTGGAAAGAATAACTGCCATCAAGAAATCAACTGATAACAAATGTTGGCAAGGCTGCGGAGAAAAAGAAACACTGTGCCACTGTTGGTGTGAATGTAGACTGGTGCAACCACTATCAAAATCAGTATGGAGAATTCTCAGAAGACTAGGATTGGAAGTTTCATTAAATCCAGCTATTCCCCTCCTGGGTATCTTCCCAGAACTGAAAAGTTCATATCACAGTGATATATGTGCACCCATGTTCATAGCTGCACAATTTGTAATTGCTAAATTTTGGAAACAACCAAGATGCCCATCAACTGCAGAGTAGATGAAAAAGATGTATTTTTATACAATGGAATATTACTCAGCTATAAAAAAGGATGATCTTGAGGTCTTCATCAGTAAATGGAGACAACTTGAGACTATCCTCATTGGTAAAATAAATAAGAATCATATTTATAAATATCACATTGTGTCTCTAGTGTAAAAAATAATAATAACTATAAGAGTAATAAAACCCATAATGTGTAATTGCTATTTAAAAAAGAGAGGAAAAGAGAGTGCTCTAAGGGATATAAATATAAGTTTGAGTGTGTAAAATAGATGAGCATGTTGCTGAATCTTTATTGGATCATTGAGCAGAACTGTTTGCAGTCTCATTGTTGGAATGTGTACTATGTATCCTTTAATTTTGTAACTTGAACAACTATATCCAAGATGACAATATGTAATTTATCAACTTGTGGTTTCTTAGTGGTTTTTTTTTCTTTTTTTCTTTTCGAATTCTGTATTGTTGCTACCCTTTTTTCTGTTTTGCTTTTATTTCTCTCTAAATGAAATTTTTAAAATGTGTAAGTGCTATTGTAACAAAGAGAGGAAATAGAAGTGTTATAAAAGATATAACTGCATGTATATTTAAGTGTGTAGGATTGATAACCATATTTCTAAGTTCTTATTAGATTGTTGAACAGATCTGTTTGCAGTCTCATGCTTGAATGTCCACTTTGTATGCTTTAATTTTGTAACTTGAACAACTATTTCTAAAAGGACAATATGTAATTTATCAACTAGTGATTTCTTACTGTTTATCTTTTTTTTTGAAATTCTGTAATATCTCTACCCTTTTTCTGTCTTTTCTCTTTAAATAAAAAAAAGAAAAGAAAAAAACAAGATTTATCAAAATGTTGTATACATGAAACACATTTAACTCAAAAAGAAAATTCATAGACCAAAAGTCAAAAGAGAGAAAACAATGTTTCATGTGACAAGAAACCAGAAAAAATCAGGGGTAGCCTTCCCATCATCTGCAGAACAGATAAGAAAGATATAGTATTTTTATACAATGCTGAGTTGCTCTGCTATAAAAGTAGGATAATCTCTTGTAGGTAAATGGACGTAACTTGAGATCATGCTCATGTGTGGAATGAGTTGGACTCACGTAGGTGAACATCATGTTATCTCCTAGGATAAAAAAGTCATATCAAAAATGTACAAAATGTACTTGTGAAAGTGAAAGGGAAGGAAACGTCTAAAAAGGGAAGGTGGTATCCATTGTTAATTTTCTATATCTTGTTTTGAATTGCTATATTATTTTCATTGTTTGGCTTCATTTGGCTTGGTTTTTATTCTGTCTTTTTCTGTTTGATTTATTATGTCTGATAATATGGACAGCTATTTTGAAAATAACAATATATATTATGGTAGCCATTGTTGATTTTCTATTATCTTGCTTTGAAGTCCTATATTGCTTTCATTGTTTTGTTCTCATTGGCTTTAAACTGTCTTATTTTGTTTGGGTTTGTTCTCTTTAAAATAAAAAAGAAAGAAAGAAAGAAAATTGATTTTAAATTTATGTCTTTTAAGGCTATGTTGGATTGTATCTTCTTGGTGAATCATATTGTTTATATATGTCAGTTCAGTTTTCTCACCAAATTGAGACAAAGATAGTAACTGATTCACATTAGTTCATCTAGAAACAGTAGAGCTGAGGGAGTTACTCTTTTTCCTCCATTTGATTCTAAAAGGATCTTACCATCATTTCTGCTTCTACTGTCCTAAAAGGGGTAATAATAATAATAACAAAAACTAGGAGAGCACATGCATGCTGACTCTCCTAGCCTGATTTTCTGATGAACTTCCCTCTACTCTCATCTCATCCATTCATAAATATATACTATGTCATAAATATAATTAAGATCACAGTGAATTCTGGGACAAGCATCAATGTTGTTAAGGCCCCTTAGATGACTCAGCATGCAAGCAATCACTTCTATCAATCACACCTGAGATTCTGAGGAAGGCACCTAAGTGGAGGAGCCTAACCTTTGACTTTCAAAAACACAATTTATCTGTGCTTTTCGTTATTCTGTTACTGTTGCTACTTTTGTTACTTTGACCTAGGTTCAGTACTTTTCTGTTACCCCAACATCTTTTCCATTTGGTGCTGTATCTCTTGTTGCCACAGAATTTTCCTGAACACAATTTCCTGTGGTCTTCCATAAGTGCCGTTGTTTACTACTTACTACTGGGTGGACACTTGGTAGTTCTTGCCTCAGCACACACGAGGACCTGGGCTATTATCAGCCACTTCAATAACAACATTATGGCCATTATAGACTAAACAGGAAAATGTATGAGAAACACACACGATATAGTGTTTTCCATGAAGTAGGCACTCGCAAATATTAACTTGTCTTGTATTGTTTTTGTTGTTGTTATGGCAGTGCTGGTGCTGCTGATGGTGGTGGTGCTAGAGTTAGAAGCCAGGTCCTCATTCATGCTAGCCAAGTGCTCTGTCACTGAGCTTCACCCTTGCCTTCCAAATGTTACTGTTACGGAAAAGGCACTATATATTTACTGAAGAGAGAAACACTTTGCAAGGTTAGAGTGGGCTGGTAAAAAGACTCAAAGGACCTGGAGGATAAAGGGAAAGGGGTCTTTTGTATCCAAAATTCCCAAGTTGCCTTCCTCCTTAAGCAAATAACTCATTGGGATAGTTGTCCTCACTTGGCCTTATGCCAGATTTAAATTTCTCTACTGAAGTATTTACTTGGCTTCCTGTCAGATGTAAATAAAGGCTCAGCAACAATGCATTTCATTAGTTATGTCTACACGCAAATGAAGGATTGAAAATAGCATCTTCTCTTGATCCCACAAATAGCACCAGATCCAAATGAAGGACTAGAAGTAGCACTTTCATGATTGGTCCACAGTGCTAAGTCTAGTCTGACATCACCTGAGGTCCAATGTCCTGTGGATGTTTTTTCTTTGTAGGAAATATACTCACCTGACCTGTAACCATTGGTTTTTATGACATATGGCACACTATGCCCACTTGTTTGTTTGGTTTGTCCCAGCACTAATCTCCTACCTCAATCTCATATACTTAATATTTGGGAGCTAGAATCTCAGTCTGTATTCTATACATCAGAGAGAAAAATACTAACATTCAGTATAAAACCACTACATTAAATATCTTATTAAATTCTCAAACTGAACTTTTTACTTATCTTAAATTATGCAATTTCTTAAAAAAAAAAAGCCTGGGAACCAGAGCCATGCATGGGCTGCTGCCAGACTGGAACAGACAGACCCCAGCCACTCCCCATGAATCAGTGCCATTTATGGACTAGAGGTAGAGAGAACAAAGCCACACCAGCAAGCAAACCAGGTCTGGGAAACAGTGCCATGTATAGACTGCCACCAGACTGGAACAGACAGACCCCAGCCTCTTCTGGTGCACAGACTGGCCAACAAGAAGCACCAAGACCCCCACTCCCCACCCCACACACCCCCCATCATAAGTAATTGGCTTATCTAGAGAAACACAGGCTGTGATGATAGCTATGGAGGTGAAATGCAATTGGATGCTTGTGGTGCTTTGGTGTTTCACTAACTGGTCTCCGGCCAGTGTTCTGATCCAGTGGTCTGATTATAGATTCAGAGGATACTAGTACACAGTGTGGCCTCTAGGGGGATGCCCTTCTGAGGGTTGTAGCTATTGTTGATTTCCTATGGTCGTGCTTTGAAGTCCTTTGTTTCGATTGTTTTGTTGGGCTGGGTTTTATTCTTTGTTTTGTTTTGTTTTGTTTTGCTTTGTTTTGTTTGATTATTTCAAATCCAAAGGCAGGAGCAGCTATTTCAAAAATAGCAAGATATATTATGGTAGCAACTTTGGATTTACTAAAGGCTTGTTTTGAAGTCCTAGAATGCATTCACTGTTTTGTTTTTATTTTCTCTATTGTATTCTGTTCTGTTTGATTTTACTATGTTCAAAGTTATCTGCAGCTATTTTGAAGACATCAAAGACTTATAGTAACTATTGTTGATTTCATAGTGTTTTGAATTCCTGTATCTTTTACACTGGTTTGTTTTGATTGGTTTTATTCTGTTTTATCCTCTTTAAAATAAAAAATTAAAAATTTTTTTAAAAATAAGTTAACACAATGTAATTTATTCTGCGTAAGTTTGCATATTCCTTATTTCAAAAACTCTCTTGGTATTAGATAATCAAATTTAAACAATTTTATTTTTCTTTTATTTTTTGCTTATATTAGTATATGTTCACAGTACATAATGATTACATTCATTGTCAGGAATTGTTTTCCCCTTCCCTCCACTCTCTTTTATTTTTCCAATTTGTTTATGATTATGCAAAGTTAATTGCAATATATACAGACTAATAAGCCAAACAACATATCACACATGTAATATAATTTTACTAAGTTAAGGTGTTCATTTTGGGTATCAGGAATTGAACCCAAGACCTTACACTTGCCAGGAAGGTGCTGCACCATTGAGCTAAGTCCCTAGCCCCAAATACACTTTTACATACACTGTCCATGCTGAATTATAATGACATTTTTCTCTCTTTTTTCCTATTATCTGTATTTTATTTTGTTATATATTTGGGGTATAGCTATTGATTTTCAAATAAAAGAAATCATGCAATATTTAAGCTTCTGTGTCTGACTTGCTTCTCTTAACATTATGGCCTCAGTGTTCATCCATTTTCCTACAAACATCCCAAGTTTATCCTTCATTATAGATATTCCACAGTTTCTTTATGCTGTCATCTGTTGGTAGACATATAAGCTGTTTCCAGTATTTATCTATTATGAATTGTCCTGCCATAACCATGATATGCATATAACTCTGTGCTATGATGTGATTAACTCTTCTGGGAAGATAAGTAGAAGGGGAATAGCTGGTTCAAATGGAATTTTTAATTCTAATATTTTGAGCAATCTCCTTGTTCTTTTCCATAGTGGTTGTATCAGTTTATAGTCCCTCAATAATGAAGAAGTGTTTCTTTCTCCCCATAGCCTCATAGCATTTGTTACTGGTTAAATTCTTGATGTTAACCAGTCTTTCTAGAGTGAGATGGACTCTAAGCATAGTTTTAATTTCCTCAAATGGCCAGCAATGTTGGGACATTTTTAATGTATTTATTGTCTACTTGTATTTCTTCATTTAAGATGAGTCTATTCATTTCAGATGCCAATGTTTATCCTGTAATATTTATGTTTATTTTAAAAAGAAAAAATAAAAATAATAAAACAGTTTCAAAACAGGTTAGTAGGAAAGTTATGATAATTAATACATTGCATATTGTTGTCTTGATAGTAGTTACTCTGAGTACAAGATATAGGTATGGTATCTTGTTCAAACAGTATTATCACAAACTTTTCTTTTCAATGAACTAAGGAAACCAGCTATATAACTATGTTCATTATCTTGTGTATATATTATCTTGTGTATATATTTTTTTGCTTTTTCTCTTTCTTCCTTTGCCCTTTCTCCCATCACAATTTATCTTTTCTTTTGAAGATTTTCTTCACAATTCACTATATCTATTATATATTTTAGGTCTTATTTACTCATTCCTTGTGTTTTAATTTAGTCTTCAATTTGGGAGGGGCTATTTTTTTTTAGTTCTTTATAAATTCTATATATTAATCCTTTCTCAGGAGTATCCAGTGAAATTTTTCCCATCCCATAGATTGTCTCTTCACTCTGTTGGTAGTTTCTTTTTTTATCCAGAAGTTTTTAAAATTGATGCTATCCCATTTGTCCATTCTTGGTATTATTTCTTGTGCAACAAGTGTTTTGTTCAGAAAATCATCTGCACCTATATCTTCAAGATTTTTACCTACTTCATCTTCTAGCAGAGTGTTTGTTTTATTGTCTAGATCTTTGATCCATTTAGATTTTAGTTTAATTCATAGTAAGAGATATGGGTCCAGTTTTAGTCCTTAGTATTTGGAAAGTCAGTTTACCCAGCACCATTTATTAAAGAGGCTTTTTCCCCCAGAAAAAGTATCTGACCTTTTTGTAAGAGATAATAGAGTTCTTTTTCTATATTCTATTCCTCTCCATGGATCCACAAGTCCATTTTATTTGTTTGGTTGTTGTTTTTGTTTGTTTGCCAGTACTGTGACTGTTTATATCACTGTAGATCTGTAGTATAACTGAAAGTCTGGGATTCTGTTGATCCTTGCTTTGCCATTATCATCCAGAATTGCTTCTGCTATTCTAGATTTCTTCTAGTTCCTTATGAGTTTTAGGATTGCTTTCTCCAGTTCTGTAAGGAATGTTATTGGTATTCTGATTATGATTACATTATGTCTAAATAACAGTTCGTGTGGTATGGCCATTTTGACTATATTAGTTTTACCTACTTATTTTTCTTGATGCCATTGTGAAAGATACTTTTTCCATTGTCTCCCTCTCATGAGTTTATTATTAGTGTACAGGAAAACTGCTAATTTTTAAGTGTTGACTTTGTATCCTGCTATGCTACCAAATTTAGATAGTAGTTTCAAGGAGTCTTTTGTTGGAGTTTTTTGGGGTCTTCTGTGTAGGGGATCATGTCATCTACAAATATTGATAATTTAACTTCTTCCCTCCTTGTCTGTATCCCTTTTATTTCTTTCTCTTGTCTTGTTGCTCTAGTTTATGTTTTGAGAACTATATTGGACAGAAGTGGTTATAGCAAGTATCTTTGTCCTGTTCCTGATTTTAGAGGGGAAGCTTTCAGTTTTTCTCCTTTGAGCATGATGTTCCTATAGGTTGGTCATAAATGGCTTCTATCAGACAGAGATAAAGAACTTCTAGTCCTATTTTCTTCAGGGTTTTTATTATGTTTTTATTATTTGTATGTTGAATTTTGTCAAATGCATCAATTGATTTGCATATCTCAATCCTCCCCTATACTCTTGGAATAAATCCTAGTTGGTCATGATGTATGATCTTTTCAATGATTTGCTGCATTGTTTGCCAGTATTTTATTGAGGATTTTTGCATTCATGTTTAATAAAGACATTTGCCTGTAGGTCTCTTATCTCTTGTTTTGTTGGTCTTTTTCTGATTTAAGAATCAGACCATGGGCCAGTGGCGCAATGGATAACGCCTCTGAATATGGATCAGAAGAATCAGAGTAAGCCTTCTTTCTGGAATAACTTTCAGAGTACTGCTTCCCTATTCATTTCACTAAAACTTTGGGAAGTCTCGTGTTAGACCTTCTTAAAGTTCTTGTAGAATTCAGCAGTGAACCCATCAGGACCTGGGCTTTTCTTAGTAATTGTTTGTTTGTTTGTTTGTTTGGTATTCAGATTGTTTTCTTTTGTTTCTCTTAAATTTAATCAACTGATATTGGCTTATTCAGGATTTTTATATCTTCTTGTTTCAGCTTTGGTAGTTCATGTGTATCTCAGACTTATTTGTTTCTTCTGGATTTTCCATTTTATTTGAGTACATGTTCTCAAAATAACTAGTGATAATGCACTAAATTTCAGCAGAATGCCTTGTGATTTCACCTTTCATTTCTAATTGCGTGAATTTGGGTTGTAGTGGTGGTGGGGTGGGGGGGTGATGGTGGTGGTACAAGTGTGTGTGTGTGCTGGGAATTGAATTTGGGACCTTGTGCTTGCCAGGTAAGTGCTTGTGCTGATGAACTATATCCCTAGCCAAATTTGGGTCTTTTCTTTCCTTATTTTAGTAAGATTGGCTGTTTGTCTATTTTGTTTAATCTTTCCAATTCCAACTCTTTGATTCATGGATTTTTGTGTGGTTTTTTAGTCTCCATTCAATTAACTCCTGCTCTGATCTTTGTAATTTTCTTCCTCATATTAGCTTTGAGTTTGAATTATTTTTGTTTTTCTAGAAACTGGTGGTACATTATTAGGTTGTTTATTTGATCTCATTCTCTTTTTCTAATGTGAGAATTCACTGCTATAAATTTATCTCTTAGGACTGCTTTCACTGTGTCTCACAGGCTTTGATATGTCTTACTAGCATTATCATTTGATTGTAGAAAGTGTCTAATTTTTTTTAAATTTCATCTGTGATCTATTGATTATTCCAAAGGTTATTATTTAAATTTCATGTCTGTGTTGTTCCTGTGCTGTCTTGCCACTGATTTGTAGTTTTAGTGTACCAGGATTCAACTATATGCATGAGATAATTTCAATTAGTTTGCATTTATTTAAGCATGCTATAGGTTACATGGTCTATTTTGGAACAAGTCCCATGTGCCACTGCAGAGAATGTATATTCCTTTGTTGTTTGAAGGAACATTTTGTTGATTTTTTTTGTTAAATTCATGTGTTGGAATGCTTGGTTCTGATATTTTTTGTTGACTTTTTGTCTAGTTGGTCTATTCATTTGTGACAGAGGGGTATTTACACCCCCATCAAAATTGTGTCTGTGTTTATCCAATTTTTCATGTCTATTAGTGTTTGTGAAACTGGGTGCACTGGCATTTAGTCCATGTATATTTATAATTGTTAATTCTCCCTGTTGAATTGTTCCTTTAACCAATATGTAGTGACATTTATTGTCTCTTCTGATCAGTCTGAAATTAAGATAGCGACTCTTGCTTTTTTCTAAATTCCTGTTGTAATAAATATTGTTTTGCATCCTTTGATTTTTATTTTGTGAATCTCTTTTTTTAATTAAATGTATTTCTTTATACTACATATGGTTGTGTTTTCTTTCTTGGTTCATTTTGCCAATCTGTGTCTTTTGATTCAGATATTGAGCCCATTCATATTGAGAGTTATTATTAAGAGGTACTGACTCATTCTTGTCATTATTTGCCTCCTGCTAATTTCATCATTTTTTTCTCTTTCTTAGTTGCTCATCCCACCAGTTGTATTCATTCTTTTTTATTTATTGGCATGGTTGTCTTCATTATCTCTTTCTTTCTTCTTTTATTTTAAAGAGAATAAAACAAAAGAGGACAGAACAAAGCAAATCAGAACAGAACAATGCAAGCAACATAGCACTTTACAACAAAAACCCAGGCATCAACAGTAGCTACCAAAATGTCTCTTTTCTTTGAAATACTTGAGCATACCTTCACACACAATAATATCAAACATAACAAAATAGTATACAACCATTCAAAAGAATGAAAGCATTACAGGACTTCAAAACCAAATAATAGGAAATGAACAATGGCTACTATAATATCTCATTTTCCTTAAAAAATTTGTTTATACCATCACACATAATAAAATCTAGTAAGACAAAACAGGATAGAACCAATCAAAACAGAAGAACAAAAGCATGGTAGGACTTCAAAGCAAGATGATAGTAAATCAGCAATGGCTGCCATACTGTCTTATTTTCTTCAATATATCTGTTCATACCATCGCACATAATAAAATCAAACAAAAAAGAATAAAACCAATGCAAACAATGAATGAAAATATTATAAGACTTCAAAGCAATATGAGAAACCATGATTACCATGAAATCTTATGTACTCTAACCATTTCTTACACTAGGGAGACTATACAGTATTTACACATGTAAGTTTGATTTATTTCACTTATGAGTATGGTCACAGGTTGCATCCATTTATATATATATATATATATATATATATATATATATATATATATATCAATGTGATTATTCTTTACAGCTTAGTGGTACTCCATTGTATAAAAATACTACATCTTTTTTATCCATTCCTCAGTTGATGGGCATTTTGGTTGTTTACAAGATCTGGCTATTACAAATTGTGCTGCTATAAACATGGGTGCACTTATATCACTGTGGTATGATGTTGTCAGTTCTTCTACGAATATTATACCCAGAAGTAGAATAACTGGGTCAAACAGGACTTCCAATTCTAGCTCTTTGAGAAACCTCTAGACTGACCTCCACAGGGGTCACACCAGTCTGCACTCCCATCAACAGTGGAAAAGACTTCCTTTTCCCCCACAGCCACTCCAGCATTTGTTGTTGGTAGTTTCTTTATCCTGGCCATTCTTTATAGAGTGAGATGAAACCTCAGTGTTGTTCTAATTTGCATTTCTCTAATGAATAATGATGCTGAACATTTTTTCATGTATATATTTGCCATTTGTATTTCTTTACCTGAGAGCTGTGTATTCATCTCAGATGCCCATTTTGGGATTCGGTCTTTGAATTTTGGGGGTCAGATGTCATTTAATTCTTTATATGTTCTAAACAGAAGTTCTTTGTCTGACAGACAGTCCACTAAGATTTTTTCTCAATTTGTGGGTTTTCTTTTCAGTACGCTGGAGATTTCTTTTGACATGCAAAAACTCTTTGATAGGACGTGATCCAAGTTATCAATTCTGTGATGTATTTCATGTGTGGTTTGATTCTTGTTCATGAATTCTCTACCTGTTCTTATGTCTTCAAGATTTCTGCCTACTTTGTCTTCCAACAGTTTTTGTGTTTCATTTTAATATTTAGATCTTTGATCCATTTTGACTTCAGATTAGTACATGGTGATAGGAATGGGTCTAGTTTTAGTTTTCAGCATATGGAGAACCAATTTTTCCAGAACCATTTATTAAAAAGACTATCTTTTTTCCAGTGAATGTGTTTGGCCTCTTTATCAAACATAAGGTGGCTAAGTATATTTGTAGTTGTAGTTGTATCTTCTCATCTATTTCATTGATCTTCAGGTCTGTCTTTATTCCAGTACCCTGCTGATTTTATTACAGTAGCTTTGTAGTATAACTTCAAATCAGGGATTGTGATGCCTCCTGCCTTGCCTTTGTTGCTTAGGATAGCTTTGCTATCCTGGGTCTTTTCTGGCTCCAAATGAATTTTAGGAGTGATTTCTCATCTGTGAGGTATACTAGTGGTACTTTGATGAGGATTGCATTAAATCTGTATAACATTTTTGGAGGATGACCATTTTCACAATATTTATTCTTCCTGTCCATGAACAGGGAATGTCTTTCCATTTTCTGAGGTCCTCTTCAATTCCCTTTTTCAGTGTATTATAATTTTCCCTAAACAGGTCTTTAACTACTTTTGTTAGATTGATTCCTAAGTATTTCATTTTTTTTGAATGCTACTGTGAAAAGTGTGGCTTATCTTATTTTCTCTCAGTGAGTTTGTTGTTTGTGTATAGGAATGCTATTGATTTTTGAGTGTTGACTTTGTATCCAGCTACACTACTAAATTTATTTATTATAACTAAAAGTCTGTCAATAGAGTTTTTGGAGTCTTCTATGTAGAGTATGATGTCATCTGCAAATAGTGATAATTTAATTTTTTCTTTTCCTATCCTTACTCCTTTCATTTCTCTCTCTTGTCTAATTGCTCTGGCTAGTATTTCCAGCACTATATTGAATAGGAGTGATGATAATGGACATCCTTCTCCTGCACCTGATTTTAGGGTAAAGGCTTTCAGTTTTTGACTATTTAATATGATGCTGGCTGTTGGTTTGTCATAGATAGCTTTTATCATATTGACATAAAGACCATCTATTCCAATTTTTTGTAAGGTTCTTTCCATGAATAAGTGTTGGACCTTATCAAAAGCTTTTTCTGCATCTATAGAAATGATCATGTGATTCTTATTTTTGGGTCTATTGATATGGTAGATTACATTTAATGATTTACATATGTTGAACCATCCCTGCATTCCTGGGATGAATCCCGACCATGTGGTGTACAATCTTCTTGATGATTTGCTGCATTCTGTTTGTCAGTATTTTATTGAGAATTTTTGCATCTATGTTCATTAGGGAGATTGCCCTGTAGTTCTCTTTTTTAGTTGGGCCTTTCTCTGGTTTTCATACTAGAGTAATATTGGCTTCCAGGAACGACTTAGGAAGAATTGCTTCCCTTTCAATTTCATTGAAGAGTAGAAGAGTTTTGGCATTAAGTCTTCTTTGAATTTCTTGTAGAATTCTGCAGTGAATCCTTCTGGGCCTGCACTCTTCTTTGCTGGTAAGGATTTATTACATTTTCAGTTTCATTAATTGAAATTGGGTAATTCAGCAGTTTTACTTCTTCTCAACCCAGCTTTGGTAATTAGTATGTTTCTAGGTATCTGTCCATTTCTTCTGTGTTATCATACCTATGAGAGTAGAGGTTTTTGAAATAGGTGTTAATGATCTTTTGTATTTCCATGGAGTCTGTAGTGATTTCAGTCTTTTCATTTCTTATTGCATGAATTTGAGTTTTTTCTTTCCTTTTTTTAATAAGGTTAGCTAAGGGCTTATCAATTTTATTTATTCTTTCAAAGAACCAACTCTTTGATTCATTGATTCTTTGTATTTTTTTCTTAGTCTCTATTGCATTGATTTCTTGATAACAGCCATTCTTTCTGGAGTGAGATGGAGAAACTCAGCATTGTTTTAAATTGAATTTCTCTAATAACCAATGATGCTGAATATGTTTTCATAAGGTTGGCTAGGAGCTTATCAATTTTATTTATTCTTTCAAGGAACTAACTTTTTGATTTATTGATTCTTTGTATTGTTTTCTTAGTCTCTATTGCATTGATTTCTGCTCTGATCTTTATAATTTCCTCCCTTCTTTTGGCTTTGGGCTTGCCTGCTCTTCTTTTTCTAGATGTTTGAGGTGTAGTTTCAGGTTGTTTATTTGTGTTCATTCTGTTTTCCTGATGTGGGAATTCACTGCAATAAATTTTTCTCTGAGGTCTGCTTTCATTGCATACCACAGGTCCTGGTAAGTTGTATTCATATTTTTGTTTGCTTGTAGATATTGTTTTATTTCTTCTTTAACTTCCTCTATGACCCACTGATTGTTCAGGAGTATGATATTCAATTTCCATGTGTTTGGGGCTTTTTGCAGTTTCTTTTGTCATTAATTTCTAATTTCATGGCACTATGATCCAAAAACAAGCATGGTATAATTTCAATTCTTTTGCATTTACTTAAGTATGTTCTGTGGGCTAGTATATGGTCTATTTTAGAGAATGTCCCATGTACTGCTGAGAAGAATGTATATTCTGATATTGTTTGATGGAACACTCTGTATATATCTATCAAATCCATTTGTTCACAGGTGTGATTCAGTTCTGTTATTTCTTTGCTGATTTTCTGTCTAGTTGATCTGTCCCTTTGTGTCAATGGCATGTTAAGGTCTCCTATTATAATTGTTATTGCTTATTTGATTTTTCATTTCTGTTATTATTTGTTTTGTATAGCTGGGTGCTCCTGAATTTGGTGCATATATATTTAAGATTGTTATCTCTGCCTCTTGAAATTTTCCCCTAACTAGTATGTAGTGACCTTCTTTATCTCTTCAGATCATTCTTGGTTTGAAGTTCACATTGTCTGCAAACAGAATAGCTATTCCTGCTTTTTAGGGGTTCTTGTTTCATGAAGTATTGTTTTCCATCCTTTGAATTTCAGTCTATGAGTTTCCATTTGGGTTAGATGGGTTTCCTTTTATACAGCATATGGTTGGGTGTTGTTTCTTGATCCATTCTGCCAGTCTGTTTCTTTTAACTAGTGAATTGAGGTCATTTGCATTAATGTTTATAACTGATATATATTGGTTTACTTTTGACATGTTATTTTACTGCTGTTGATTCTTTACCTTTCCACTCTGTTTAATTGTTTGCCTTGCTTAGTAGTTTTTTTTCCTATGTCTGTGTAGAATATCTCTCAATATTCTTTGCAGTGTTGGCTTGGTGGCCATGAAGTTCTTCAGCTGTTCTTTGTCATGTAAGTATCTTATTTCTCCATCCATTTTGAAGGACAGTTTTGCAGGGTTCATCAATCCAAGTTGGAAGTCATTTTCCTTTAGGATCTAAAATATTTCACTCCATGCTCTTCTTGACTTCATTTTTGTGTTGAGAACTCTGCTGTGATTCTGATAGGTTTTCCCTTATAGGTGATCTTTATCTTCTCTCTAATAGCTTTTAATATTCTGTTCTTATGTTGGATTTCTGGGATGTTGATTATTATATGTCTGGGTGTAATTTTCTTTTGGTTATGGCTACTTTGAGTTCTGTATGCTTCACTGATCTGTATGTCAATATCTATTCTCACATTTGGGAAATTTTCAGCTATTATTTCTGTAAATAGCTTCTTGATATCATTTGTGTTGCCACTTTCTTTTTGGTTTATACCTATCAATCTTATGTTGGTTTTCTTTGCATTATCTTGCAGCTGTTTAATTGTTATTTCCTGATTCTTTGTTATTTTTAAAAGATCTTTCCTTTCCTGTTCACTAGCTACAATCATGTCTCAAGGCCTGAAATTCTGTCTTCACTTTCATTTAAGGCGGTTTTGCCAACCTTCAATGGAATTTTTGATTTCCTGTATATCTCTTTGAATCTCCTTCTTGCATTCTGTTTGTTTCTTATATTGTTAATTCAGGGTTTCTATCTCTTTGAACTGTTCCTCTAATTTTTTAACTGTGTCTTCTTCAGACATGTTCAGCATTTCTTTCATTATGTTTATCATTTCTTCTTTTACCTGGGAAATTATTTCTGATTTGAGTTCTTTTATAGTTTCCCAGAGTTGTTTCTTTACTTCAGTTGTTATCATTTCAGACATTTCACATATATGACTTACATTTTCTTTTATGTCCATGTCTCCTAGGCTTGCTTGGGATGGGTTGGAGGTTTGAGATTGCATTTTGATCTTTCATTTTGTCATTTTTCTGTGTTTTCAGTTTTCAAGGGATGTTCCAAAGCTTCCCCCATGCATGCTGGAAATCACCTCACAGGCCTTTGGCTCGTGGGACTGAATGGAGGTCACTGGGCATGGCCCAGTCAGGTCTATGGGATGTTCTGTGTGTCCTCCAGTGTTTTAGGATGCTGAATGGTGTCTTAACTTCTGGGAGCAATGGTCCAAAGCTCTCCCTGAGTCACTGGAAATTACCTCATGCACCTTCGGCTCCCAGGACTGAATGGAGGTCACTGGGTATGGCCCAGTCAGGCCTGCAGGGCGTCTCGTGTATCCTTCAATGATTTAGTACTAACTGCTGGAAGGATGGTCCAAAGCTTTCCCTGAAACTGAACTCAACGGAAGTAGCTGGGTGTGGCCCAGTCAGGCTCCTATTGACTCTTAATAGGATATCCTAAGGAAGTTTGTATGTCACTTTGGTGGTTGTGAATTTCTTGAGATGCTCCTTATTTGTGGAAATATCTTATTTCTCCATTAATTTTAAAAGATTGTTTTTCAAGATTCATAATTTAGGGTTGGAAGTTGCTATCTTTTAGGGTTTGAAACATTTCATTTCAAGCCCTCTTGGCCTTTAAGATTTGTGTAGAGAAGTCTGTTGTTATTCTGTGTGGTTCATTGCCTCTCTCTAACAGCTTTTAAGATTTTGTCCTAGTGATGGATTTCTGAAACTGAGTATAATGTGGTGTGAAGAGGTTCTCTTTCAGTCATGGCTATTTGGTGTTCTATATGCCTCAGTTATCTTTATATTTATTTATTTTACTAAATTTAGGGTGTTTTATGTTACTATTTCTGGATCAGGTTATTTATTCCATGTATGCTGTTTTCTGATTTTTCACTTATTCCATTTATTTTTAGATTAGTCCTCTTTGTATCACTTAGCATTTGTTGAAGTCATTTTTCATGGTCTCTTGCTGTTTTTATGGTGTTTTAAGTAGTTGATTTTTGAAGGCTTCATTTCCTTTAACTCCAATAAAATTATTCATATTTGTGGAACAAAAGTGCTTAAGTTTCTGTCCAACTTGATTCTCTTGGCCTAAAGAGAAAGCTGTTTTCACTGAATATTCTGGGAAATTCCTATTTACTTAAGTATGCATGTTTCTATTTTCTGTCTGCTTTCAGTTCTTTCTTTTATTTCTTATCAGTCTGCTTCCTTGAAGAACTTGGAGTCATAGCAGTTAAAGCAGGGAATATAACCTCCCCTCAGTTGCATTTTGCAAACTGTCTCCTGAGTGGTAACTATGAGACTAGATCTTTAAGTGGAAGTTCAGAGCAGTTGTAGTGAATAAAGACTCCATGGAATAAAATCACCCTTCCCTCTGTCAGACAGTCTTTGATAATCCTACTGTATCATACTCATAAATTCCATATGACTCTCAAATTTACCCTAAGACCCACACTGGCCTTTTAGCTTCTAATGGTATTGTAATGCTCACTAGGGGTTCTTGACTTTATGCTTCTGTCAAATTGACTCTTTTCATGAATGTATGTTCACACATATGACAGTAAAACAGAAACTATAAAGTAGCCCAGATGACATATCAGAGAGACATTTAAAAAGACTACTAAAGTGTAAAAGATATTATTATACACATAAGAAGAGATCATTCCCTTGATCCACAGTACAAAAAATTCTGTACAAAGCCAACTACATCATGAATGCAGTCTAACATTTAAAACTCAAAAGTGTATCCTATGCAAAATTGTAAAAATGGGAAAATGTGATGGAAAAAATTTACTAGGCCTGTTTTTATAGACAATAGCTGATGGGTGAACCAGATTATACAGCACAGGAGCAGAACCCACACAACACACATACTCCTCTATTTTCCATAAATTAGATTCTGCATTACTCATTAATAAATCCCTTGTTTGTTGACTTTCAACATAACATCATAAAAGAGACTTTTGAAAATATTAGCAGGCCAATTTGCTAGCTTCTTACTGCAAAGCCTTATTGCATTTAAATGATTAAAAGATTTTATGTGAAATTCTATTATGTCACCCCACTACCACAGCAAAGGAGGCTGTAATGTGACCACTTATGCCCCATGCAAGATGAATTTCCATTTCTTCACCCATTGCACATCATACTAACCAAATTCTGCACATTCCAGAAGAGAGAAGATTGTCCCATGTTTCTTCCCCAATTTCCAAAAGACAAATGTACCTGGCTCCAAAAAAAGAAAAGAACTGACACAAAACTGTATAGTCAAGTAAGGAGTCACAGGAATAAAGTCAACCACACAACCATATGTGCAATATATTATTAACAGAACAAACATATTATAAACAGAACAAATACATTATAAACAGAGAAAACCAATAAGAGCTCATAATCCCACCTAAGCAAACCCTTAAGTGAGAAAGTGAAATAGAATCTTGGATTAAAAAAGAATAAATAGTTCTGAATAACTCTGTGGCAATTTTAAACATGAAGGAAAAATTAAAGGACCAGATGGGACATAAGAAATACATTGAATACTGCATAAGAGATTCAGAAGTTCTGAATATGACTGCTACTTACACTCTAATAAATTTTACACATTTCTCTAATTCAAACACTTTTTAATTAGAGGCACCCAGAAATTTGACACAAATTATATTTAACTCTACTTTGTTGCAAATCTTGACACTCTCATAAAAATATTTTATGAAGAGTTGTAAGATATTTTAAATTTTTTCTCAGTTCTTTTAGTTTAAAACAAACAAATAAGAATTTATGATGTCAAATCATGAACAATAAATTTTACTTTGTGAAAAGTTAAAATTATAATATATATTTTATAAATTATAATATATAAATTTTATATATAAATATATATAAAATATATATTTTTATAATTTATAATATATAAATTATATATTATAATATATATATGAAGAATTTAAATGAAATTGCCCAAAATGATATTTTAACAATGACTGTTAAACAAGATTTTATTACTAAGAAAGATTAGGGTCTTAGAATGATAATGCTTAAAAATTTAGTTTTTTTTTTTTTTTCAGGAAAAGGATACAACAGAGCAACACTATAACATGCACCCCAGTAAAGACTTCCTTTATTAAATCACGAACCAGAAATATATGTGCAAAACATATTGGAAGCAGAGAACCTAAATGGAGCCTTACATGGTTGATTGGTTGGTTGGTTTGTTGGTTGGTTGGCTGAATTTTGTTAATCACATAGGCAAACTCCTACCACATAATTAGCCTCAAGAGAACATCCTTGAGTCTGAGACTGGTAGAATCATCAATCTCACCGTTATGAATAAACAGTGCTAAAAAGCTGATAAAAATCACCCATAAACTTCATTAACCATGTTTATAAAGTAACAGTCTTCATCAGTATGCTTCATGCATGGGTCAGCAGTCAAGTGTAGGATACCTACAGCTAGCTCCAGACCTACTGAACTGAACTCTACAGCTCAAGTAGTTTGTTGGGAAAAAAGCTCAAGGGTATTGACAGGTGAATAGTTTAGCTCTTTTCACACACTCAATGTTTTACTGCTTGGAGTCTGACTACTTGAAGTATCTTCCTTTAAAGACACTGTTGTCATGTGCATTAGCAGAGACCGTCTATACTGTTTGGAACTGGAAATCGATTTTGTGAATAAAACAGAAGAAATAGAACAGTAGAAGGCAAGACTCCTCTGTACTTGGTAACCTAAAGAATAGCTAAAAACAAGAAAGGAAAACTAAATTCCATTTGGTCAACTTTTAACTTTAGTCTTTCTCTTTTAGAAAAAATCATTCTAGCATATCAGAGGAACATGAAAGCAATTTATAGTGGATTATTTAACTCAGAATGAGATAAGGATCTCTAAAAAGCTTATCATTCTCTCCAAACACTAATTTGCACAATGTAAGAACAATCCAGGCTCGTTCAAAGCTCTAGCACTTCTGTCCTGAAATTCTTTTTTCTTCATAATCTGAAGCTCAAATTGAAAGACACAAATCCAATTATTCATATTACTACTTCACCAAAAACAGAATTATATATCTCAGTTTCTATGTCAGGGAAAAGGGAAAATTCAGAAGGAAGATAAGACAAGCAGAGCAGAAATAATAATGAAATAATACACAAAATTTGCCTTAATTCTTACATGATGAAGTCTATGTGTAGTTAACAGTTAAGATTGAAGCTGAAAAGTGATCATGAATATGAAGAAACATCTTCATAGGTTTGACTTTTTAGTTAGTTAGCAGGCACTTACTGAGTATATGATAAATGCCAAGTAGTGTCTTAGTTCTTTCCCTCTAAGAGTCTTCAAACAAGGAAAGTCACCTAGAAGCTCCAGTTTGTGCTATGCTTCTTCTGCACTTCACACATCAAATGCATTTGTGTCACTGTTAAAACACTTGTTTAAATTTTTGTAAATGAAATCCTGGTCCAGCTCATTGAGTATTTTGATAGTCCATCGTAGTCATTTTAGAAAAGTTAGAACTGGATTTATGTTTTGCCTCAAAGTTTGTTTACTTATTTTTATTATTATGGTTGGCAGCTGCATAAGACAATGACATGTTCCTAAATTCTAGCCATTCTTTTTTTTTTTACTTAAAGGTACACAGTCTGGCTCCAAGTCCCTAATAACTACAGTATTTAAATAACCACAGTGTAAGATTTTTGCATCATTCATCTGGAAACATCATATTATTAAAGGTAAATTAGCCTCTTATGTTGAAAATATTTTATGTTGAAAATAAAATTCTGAAACTAACCGTATTAGTGAAAGAAGGAATTTTCTACATAAATTACAGAGTTGGGGAAACCATTAGTCTGAGAAATTGTGAAAATTTTCTTCATTCATAATTACTCCCAGGCACAGCACACATTCCATTCTCAGTGTGATATATTTTACTTACTTCACCTCCTTATTTCCCGCTAAAGTAAATGTATCACAATGCTAGTAAGTGACTCTACTAGAAATAATACATCCACTCTTCTTCTATACATAAATCAAATGCAAACTTTAATACTCTAACAATAAATGGTAATAAAATACTTGAAACACATCCTGAATCTTGTCAAAGGGTGTCAAAACACCATGGGTGACAAGTGTAAAAGTCACAGTATTATCACAGGGCTGAACATGCCTTTGACTTAAGTATAATGTAAGAGTGCTTTGGTGAGGCATTTGGAGACATAATTTTGTGCTATTTTTAAGGAAAAGTTGTCAAAGGATATTAACCAGTAGAATAAAAGATAGGAAAAATATTAAGAGCAAAAAAAAAAAAAGAGAAGCAAAACTTTGAGATGAAAAGAAGTAGGATCACCCTGGGCAGAAGGAAGAGTTGTGCCTGTTTTTGGTAGAAACATGAACTCCGGGTTATAGCAAAGCAAAAAGCAAAGAACTATTAAATCAAGTGGTTAAATAGCATTAAAGATGAAACCATTAAAAATCTGATCTGTTTATTCCACTTCTCTTACTGAGGAAACAAAGGGAAATGTATCCAAAAAAATAAAGGAAAAAGTAGAGAGCAGATATAGAAGTGTAGAAAAATTACTAAGCAGCACTGAATGTTTCAGATCATAAATATTAAATGAGGCCAAACATCACAGTTCTGTGTTTTTTCTCAAGCCATCTTTACTATTTAAGTGCAAGAATTAGCTGAATGCATATTGGGATTAGCCAGGAACAGTTTATTTGTGAAGTATACAAATAGAAAGAGTTTCAACAGAGGTAAGGGTTACTGCATGAGATGGACTATAACCATGTGCTGTAGGATATGAGGCAGAAACATAGGTGTGATGATTTTCTATGTAAAAACAGAAATTTGTTCAATTCTACTTAGGTCAGCAGGAGACTACTTGCTTTTGACTCCTACCTCCACTCAATAAGCTCAAATCCTCTGCTTTATTCAAGGAAACTTACCCATCAATTATAAGGTTATTGGGTAGAATGAGGGATGAAATCTTGAAAAAGAAATCTTTGTTATTCTTTTCCCTTCTTTTTATGTGAAAGCTTTTATTATGTTCTGTGCTCCCAATTCTTTCTTTCCAGTCTGAATTCTCTTCTATCTACCAATTCTATCTCTGGCCCTGGACTTTGAAAAGAGGAGAAAGAGGAAGAAGGGGAGGAGAAAGAAGAAGAGAAGAAAGGGAAAGGGGGAGAGGAGGAGGAAGAGACAGAGGCCCATCCTCAGGGAACACTTATGAAAAACTTTCTGATTCTCTATTTCTTCCTTCTTTTCCTTTCTTCCTCCTTTCCCTCCACTTCCATGCCACCCTTCCCTTCCTGTAAATTCAGTAATAAAACCCACTGGGTTAGACAGAATGTTGGCACCTGTGGTAGAAAAGGGAGGGAGGAATTAGCCTTGATGGCCAGAGGAGAGTGGCAGAGCTTCAGCAGAGTGGGGAGAACACTTGCCTATGGGAAATGAGTACACATTTTCTGAAACAATTACATTTCTAGCAGATTTAACTTACTTGGGCTATTTAAAACTTTAGATGTATAGCTATCGATATCTCAAGAAAAATGGCCCCCTTCAAAATCAACTATTGACCAGAAGTTTAGGTAAATAGCTTTATATAAAACAGTACATGTCAATGTAGAAGTGTGTGATTCAAGTAAAGTAGCAATTTTTAAAGTAACTTTAAAAAAAAAACAGTCCTTTCACCATTCACTGCTTGAATGAACTATTGCAAAATTCCAGTTGTTAGCACTGTCTCTCTTAAACCATCAAAGGGAGCTGAATCCATCAAAGGGACCTCAATCCATAATTTGCAACAATGCATCTGAGGCCCCTTTTACATTTACCTCATCTCCTCATTGCCATGGCAGCTCCAAGATCTTCATCCTCACTCTCCACCCAAACCCTTCTAGATGTCCAGGCGAGGCTGACTTTGTCTTTGAAGCCCCCTCCTCTTTCCTAGAGAAAGCAGCATATTGCTGTATCTATTTTCCCAATTCTGCTTTGCCCAAACCACTGGCAATTCTCGCATGATGGAAGAAGCAGAAAAGTGAGCTCCAAAATACTAAAACTCTCCGTTTTCCCATCCTGGAGTAGAGAGTGGGCTTGGTAGATAAGGAACACCTGTACTTTAATAACTATGGTCACACTGACTTTTCCTTCTGACAACACCAGAGCATTCCTCTTGCTCAGGAATGTAGGGCTTTAATTGTTTAGCCTTCTTAGCTAGACAAGATTTTTAAAGCCTCAAATCTCTCTTTTAGACAGTCTTAACAGTTCTCAAAAGCTTAACTATGCTCAGCTGTTCTTTAATAGCTTGAACTATTCTTGCAATTGATGACCAATGGAGAAGACTCACTGCAGTTTACAGTCACTGGCTACTTCTATTACCTTCAGTCCCACCCCAAAGTCCTTAAACCCCCATCAGAGATTCCCTGTGGTGCCACCACAGACAGATACAGCCAGAACCATCTTTCGTAAAGCTTAGGATTTGTTTGAACTTCACTAGACAGTGTCTTCTGGGAGATTTTATGGCTGGTCAAGGTTTCTTTGGAAATGGAAGCCCAACAAGCATGGCTAGGGCTGGATCTTGCTTCTGGAAGTAAACATCTAGGACCCAGTATGAATAAGCCCTGTTCTGTCTTTTCATAAAGGAATCCCAAGAAGTTAAGCTATTGTTAACACTTATTAACCACCTGCTGTATGACCTGACACTACTCTAAATATACGGCCTCTTTTAATTCTCTTTAATCAAAACTCCATGAACCAGAAACTACCATAATCCCTCCTAGATGACAGAGCAACTAAAGATCTAAAAGGCTAAGTACGGTGCAAGGTATCTGGTACTATGTTTTAAATGCTTAGTGGCTGCACCATATCACCTGTCTTGCTGTGTATGTGAGCAGAGCAAAGGACTAAAAGTATATTCCTGTCCTCTTGGCCAAGATCAGCCACAGTGGAATAAACATGAGAGGAGACAGGGGACTAAAATCATGGTAAAGTACAAATTCTAAATTGGTGAGGGAGTCCTGAAGAGTGTGACGGGAACAACTTTAAAGAAGTTGATGCTGAGCCTGGCTAATAGACAGCTATAGATCAGTAACTCCTTCCAGGAAACCTCAGCAGTAATGGGAACAATGCCCTCCAGGTATGATAAAAAGGTTCCCCAAAGAGCCAAAGGTTTCTGTGAGTCTTCCACCTCCTCAGAGAGATGTTACAAAATTCTAGTGTTGCTGTGGCCCTGCACTGTCCTAAAAAAATGTATCTGAGGTGAGAGGTAAATGGTTCAGGTCAAGATAGCCAATCAAATGGAAGGAGTCTTCTGAGACTGTGCTGAGGAGCTATGGTGTGCTGGAAGGCTGTGTGCAGGAGGTGGGAGAGCAGGAAAGCATCTATCCTCAGATGTGTCAGCAACAAATCTTTTTTTTTATTAAAATAACTCCCCATTCAAGAGGAAATATAACTGAAAAATCTCAAAGTGCCCTCTGATTCCAGTAAAATAGCTTGCCTGGAACATAATTTTCTCAAATTGCATCCATTTTTATGACTAAGTGGGGCACTTGGCAACAGTTCTAAAGGATTCCCAAGACAGAGCAAAGCAGCTGCTTCCTTCTGTGCACAAGCATCTTCATTTAATGCAGTCACTGCCACATCCTCAACACTTCCTGCCATCTCACCCCACATTCACAGAGCCCCAGAGGCCCAAGAAAAGCTAATATCTCTTTTCTGGAAATGTTACTGATGTATACCAATAACCAGAGACTGAGTCCCATGTACGGTTAGACTGATGGTCCCTGCTCTTCACCAGCAAGCAACATCCACAAATTTAATTTCACCTTTTTCCAGCCTCAAATGAATTAAATGTTTTTGAACTTAAGAAAGAACAGGATTCAGTGCTTGAAAGTAAAAATTACTTCAGGTTACTTTATATCTGTCTACAGGTAATGCTTCCTGGTCTGAGAGCTTTGTTAAGCTACCCATAGACTATGGGCTCCAAATTTACCCTCTACACTCAGTTTTCGTGGAGCTGGCGGAGGAGCTCTGCAAACTGTATCTCATCTCTGCTAGCCAAGTTCTCAGATACTACTACTATGGGATCCCAGAGGTAGAGCACAGTTTGGAGGAGACAGGAGACCCACTCCTCAGGGTTTGCTCACTGTTCTGTTAGCAATCATCCAGCAGCAGCAGGTGGCTTTGATATCAGTTGATTCCAGTTTCTTTTTCTCATATCCTGAGAATCATCCATCACCTTCTATCATCATGGAGATACTAGGAGCATGTCCGTAGGGTTTCATCTCAAGACTTCTCAGCTCAAAGAACGTCCTCTTCTCCCTTTGCTCCCTCAGCCATATGAGACAGAACTGCTTCCTTTGTTACTATCTCTGTGTCACCCCAAGACCTGTTTATTTATATCTTTATATTAAATTATCTGTATTAGAATAATGTACCCATTTTCCCCACCAGATCCTGCCTGATACAACACATAAGTGAAGTCTTCCTGTCCTATTTAATATAACATAAAAAAATAAAGAAACAGTGGGCCTTTAGTAGTAGATGACTTTAATTTTTCAAGCAATTCCCTCTCCTCCTTGTTGAAGAAAACATAGAGACATAATGACTTGTTCTTTTCCTTGTTTTTGTCTATGAAGTGTGAATGTTTTAGTGTCTGAGTTTTAATGCTGAAGTTTTTAGTGATCAAAATTATTTGTTTTACACAAAGAAGATAAGTAATTTAATCTTGAGCAATTAAAAAGACGGTGAAAACTTTCAGAGTTTCTGTGTTGTTCTTATTTGGCTACAGTAACACACTACAACAGTCTTGGCAGCTTAAAACAACAGAGGATGTTGTGCCTCAGATCTGGAGTTGCACAATCTGAAATCCATGGGTCAGCAAGCTGACCTGCAACTAAAGGCTCCATAGGAGAATTAAAGTTTCCCTTTTCCTGCTTCCAATGTCTCTGCTAGTTCTTAACCTCAGTTCAACCTCAGCCTTTGGAGTACTTTCATCTCCTTTTTTCAAATGTCTCTTTCTTATGGTCCCTCTGCCTTTCTGAGGACACATGTGACTACAATTAAGGAAAACTCAGTCCAAAGTAAGATGTTCCCCTCCAGATGCATATTGTAACTCTTTCTTTCACTGCCAAGGAAGTAATCACAGGTTCCAGGAAGATGATGATCTATGTGTCTTTTGGAGTTGGATCACCACCTAACCCACACTGGTCAACCCTCAGTGACTTTTCCATTACTTTTATTTTCTTCCTGTTGAAATTGGAATATGTCACTGTTACACCAAATCAGTCCAATCTTTGTATTTTGGAAAAGATAACTTGTTTTTTAGTTTCAGAAGTCTACACATGGAGAAAAATTTTGTCCCAAGATAAATCATGCTCAGAGGATTTAGATGACTAAAATGAGATTTGGAACTTTTAAAAAGTGACTTCTTCATGAGAATTTTGGATATAGAGTTGATACTCTAGTAGGTAGAGATTTTGAAAGATTTGTTTTATGTTAGGTGAACAATATCTGGGATGGGAATGGTAGAATATAGTGGAGTAAACAATGTCCTTCCAAAAGATGTGCCCATATCCTGATCACCGGAACCTATGGATACTACCAAAAGATGTCAGTAAGGATCTTGGTGAGAATCCTAGATTATCCAGATTGGCACTAAATGCAATCACATATGTGGTGTGCAATGGGAAAAAAGCACAGGAATGATGGGATAGATACATAGAGGAGAAGCTACACAAAGAGGAAGCAATGTGATCGTGGGAGCAGAGGCAGATTGATGCAAATTAGGGATCCAAGAGAGCAAACAGCTACCAAAGGCTGCAAAACCAAAACACACATTCTGCCCTGAAGCCCTCCAGGTTGCACCGGTGACTTGGCTTCACACTTTTAGTCTTTGGAACTATGAAAGGACAGTTACGGTTTTTTATTATTCTTTAATGATTTTCTTATTTTCTTATTTATGGTAAGAACACAATGTGAGCTCTACCCTCATAATTTTTGAGGTGTAACATAATCACAACTGTTGACTATAGGTGCAATACTGTAGAGCACATATATGGCATTTTTCATCTGCTTGGCTAAAACTTTATGCCTGTTGATTATTTCCACCTTCCTCCAGTACTGCAAGTACTGTAAGATTCAACTATTCTAAATACTTCATTCTTTAGAATCATATGATATTTGTCTTTCTGTGACTGCTTTATGTATTATGATGTTCTCAAAGGTTATTCTTACTACATACTTCAAAATTTCCTTTTCAAAGGCTGAATAGAATTCCATAGTACATATATACCACATATCCTTTATCTAATAATCATTCAGTGAATGTTTAATTTGTTTCTACATCTTGGGTATTGTAGATAGTGCTGCAGTGAGTATATATGTGCAAAAACTTCTTTGAAGTCCCCATTTATATTCTTTGGATAAATATCTAGAAGTCAGATATCTATGGTAATTCTACATTTAAAATTCTATTTCTAAGATGTCTCCTCAGTTTATTTCATAATAGCTGTACTGTTTTAACCTCCCACCAACAATGTACAAGAGTTATAATTTCATCACATTATGGCCAACATAGATTAGTTGCTGTCTTTTTGATAAACATCTAAGCATGTGAGAAGTGATATCTGATTTAGATTTTCTTTTTTTTAAATTTATTTAAAGAGGAACAAAAGCATGTAAAGGGTAGAGGTAATACAGAATTCAAAAAAAACAGATAAACAATAAGAAATCACTAGTTAATAAATTACATATTGTCCTCTTAGAAATAGTTGTTCAAGTTACAAAATTAAAGCATACAAAGTATATAGTCAAACAGTGAGAGTGTAAACAGCTATGCATGCATGAATCTCTGTATGTATTTTTATACTTTCTGTATTAGAAAGAAAAGTAAAACTTAGCAAGACAAAACAAAAGAAATTCCTATAAAAACATGAAAACAAAAAGTCATATAAAATCACAGTACAAGGTGATCTACAATGATTGCTGTGTTGTTTCTTATTATCTTCCATAGAATTGTCTATATCATCAGGCATATATGAATATAGCAGTATAATTGAATATAGCAGTACATAACAATATTAGTAAAAACAAAACATTGTAGACAATATAAAACTTCAAAGGCAGGTAATAATCAAACCAGAGTGGATATTCTAGTGAATCTTGTCATCTTCAGTGCAGTTGCCTATACTCTCAGACTTGATACTATCAACCATAACAGCTTTGAAGAAGATCTATCAATGCAAAACAGTGATCTAACAAACCAGATTCGATTATGATCAGTCATGGTAAAACAGTGTAGGTTTTACAGAGCTTTAGATTAAGTTTATAGGAAATTAAGGATGATTACCATACTATATACTGTTATTTTCGGGAATACTGTCTGTACCCTCAAATCTGGTACAGGTAAAATGGCTGGAACAGAATATAATACATAAGTATTATATGTAATGTGAGTAATGTGGGTTTTAAATCCTGGTTCACTATTAACAATATAGTGTATCAAAGCCATCTATGTTAGTGATTCTAGTTATCCTTCTCTGCCTCATTTCTGCTATGCTATTTTTCTGCCTTTGTATGTCTAGTTTTCTCCTTCATTCTACTGCCTGCCCCACTCATTGAGGCCTTTCTGCCACTGTTCCTAAAATCCTGATATTTTTTTCTCTCTCTCTAGAATGTCCTTCAGTATTCTCTGTATGGTTGGATTTGTGGTCACAAACTCACCCAGTTCCTCTTTGTCATGGAAGCATCTTGTTTCTCCATTAATTTCTAGTGACAGTTTTGCAGGGTACATTAATCTGGGCTGGAGGTTATTTTCTTTCAGGGCTTGGAATACTTTGCTTCAAGCTCTTCTTGATCTGATAGTCTGTGTCGAGAAGTCAGCCGTGATTCTGATGGGCTTACCTTTATAGGTAATCTGTTTCTTTTCTCTGACAGCTTTTAATATTCTGTTTTTATATTGAATTTCTGGCATCTTGATTATTTTATGTCTGGGTGTAGTTCTGTTTTTGTTGTAGGTGGCTGGAGTTCGGTATGCCTCACACAACTGAATGTCTTTTTTTTTTTTCCATGCTTGGGAAATTTTCCTTAATTATTTCCATCAATAGCCTTTGTAATTCGCCTGTATATATGCCTGCTTCTTCATTCACATTTCTTATTCTTAAATTGTAGATTCTCTTGTCATCTTCTAGCCTTTGTATTGTTACTGCCTATTTCCTTGTTATTTTTAAGAGATCTTTCCTTTCATGATCACACACTGCAAACTTGTCTTCAACTTTTGATAGTCTATCCTTAGTTTCTTTTAAGGCATTTTGCCAGCTTTCAATGGAGTTTTTAATTTCCTTGTAGTCTCTTAGAATCTGTTTCATGTATTCTATATTTTCTTTATATTCTTTATCGAATGTTTCTCTTCTTTTTTTGGTTCCTCCCTTCTTCCATCTGTATCATCCTGAGAGATGCATCTTGAGAGCATTTCTTTTATTACTCTACTCATATCCTGCTTTACCTGATTTAATATTTCAGTTTTGAGTTCATCTACAAGATCCCAAAGATATCTCTTAATGTCCATTGAAGCCATGTCTGATGTTGTGTGTTTGCTGCCCTCAGTCTCCCTTGTTTTTCCTTCTCCTGGATCAGTGCTCTCAGGGTTCTGGGATGGGGGCCTCCTCCTGCCTCTCTCTCCTGTCATGGCCCTGGCTTCCTCCACACAGGTTACAGTGCAGGTCCCAGCCCCTTTCCCTGTTGGCCACATTTCCTCCAAAGCATGCTGGCAAGGGACCTCTGCCCTCTACTGCCTGCTCTTGTCTCTGAGGTGCAAGCAATGGCTGTATTTGCCTGCCCCTCCCCACCAGGCCAGCCAAACTTCAGGTTTGACTTCATGCAGTCAGAACTTGCTATGTGCAGGGAATTGATTTGAGACAGCTCATTGGGTCCCAGGCAGGGGTGTGGGCCAGTCCAAGCAAATCCCACAAATCTGCTCTTGGGAGGGAGGAACCAACTGAAGTCACTGTTGCTCCCAGTTCAGGCTCCTCCTGCCCGATTCCAACATGTCGCCCATTTGGTCGCGCCCTTCCCATGGAGGAGGTCTCATTCCCAGTACTGACCATGGATCAATGAAGGTCCCTTCACCAGCTCTGCTCTCTGCTCTCCACTCTCCATTGGGCTCACCAACCTCTGACCTCAGTGCCTCTGTGCTTCCTGTAAGTGGTGGCAGAATGAGTTTGGGTGGCTCTGCCAGCCAGCACGGATTCAAGCTGGTGCAAACTTGGTGGATCACCATGAAAACACTGTGTCCCATAATTTTTAGCTGTTTCAGTCCCAAAGTATTTGACAAGCTTTTTTATGTTTTAATTTCTTCCTGTGTCAAGAGGATCCATCTCCCTCTGCCTGGGTCTCTCCAGGGTGTTTTATTCTGGCAAATGAGTTGTTTCTCCTGGGAGGCTTTGTATTTTGTTGCTCACTGGTCAGCCATCTTGTCTTCTCTCCCTGATTTACAGTTTCTGATGACTGTGGTTTACAGTATTTCCTCATGCTCCTACTCCCACTGACCATTTATATGTCTTCTTTGGAGAATTATTCAAGTTTTCAGCACAATTTTAAGTTATGTTTGTATGTTTCCTGCCACTGAATTGTGTGAGTTCTTTATATATTTTGGAGATTAATGCCTCTATCAGGCAGCTTTCAATATTTTCTCCCATTTCATATGTTCCTTTTTCATTCTGTGGAATGTTTCATTTGCTGTTTGGAAACTTTTAATTTGATTAAGTTCCACTAGTTTATTTCTGGTTCTGTACTCTATGCTTTGGGTGTCATATTTACAAAATCACTGCCACAACTAATCACATGAAGGGTTTCCCCTATTTCTTTGGAGGTTTTAGGTCTTACAATTAAGTTGTTGAGTGTGTGTGTGTGTGTGTGTGTGTGTCTCAGTTCATTTTCTTTGTCTTGTATGTAAATATTTGCACTTGTGTTTTTCTTTTTGCTTTGAAGACAGTCTCACTGTTACCTTAACTAGCCCCAACCTTTTGAGCTTATGAAATTTTCCTATCAGCTCCCTGAGCACCTGGGACTGCACATGTGTGTTACCACACCCAGGTTTGCCAATACCATTTGTGGAAGAGACAATTCTTTCCCTATTATGTATTCCTTTTTGAAAATTTTTCTAATTTTAATTTTAATTTTATTAGTACATTTGCAGTAGAAGAAATTTAATATTCCCCTTGGGTAGTGGATACACATACATAACATGGTTTGTTTCTTTTTTTAATCCCCTTTGTCTTCCCACCTCCATACTCCATCTCTAAATCCCCTTACCCCATTTTCATTCCTGCTTTATTACTGTTAGCTCATCTGTATGACACATACTGTTTACAT
Source organism: Hydrochoerus hydrochaeris (assembly GCA_004027455.1). Taxonomy (NCBI): domain Eukaryota; kingdom Metazoa; phylum Chordata; class Mammalia; order Rodentia; family Hydrochaeridae; genus Hydrochoerus; species Hydrochoerus hydrochaeris. The sequence continues at coordinate 2,392 of PVLA01006396.1, read as the reverse complement.
TCATTGTGGGTATTTAGTAAATGTACCTGGCATAACATAAATCTTTTTACTTCCTGTCTTAGTTACTTTTTACTCATTGCTGAGACAAAATACCTGATGCCTAAAGTTAGAGAAGAAAAGGTTTATTTCTTACAGTTCTTGGAGGTTTCAGTCCATACTCAGTTGGCTCCACGGCAGCATGGCATGGCAGGGCAGCCACTCATGTTCACTGCAAACAAGGCATAAACCAGAAACAGAGAGAGACATTCCTTCATCCAGCCCTTACATTATATCCTGGATCCACCCCTAGGTGGATGTGGCACTCACACCACCAGTCCAAGTGTAGACAATGAACCAATCACAAATGCATAATTGCATGAGGCTTGGGGGCCACTGACATAAACCATGACACTTCCTTTTCTACTTCCTTCATCCTCATCCTCCATCTCCTGGACCCCTTCCCATTTGCAAGTGATCTATCCAATTGTTCTATCTATCCTTTTCTTTGCTCTTGGTTTGTACTCTCTTACTCAAATGAGAGATACCATACTGTATTTAAGCTTGTGTTTCTGATTTATTTTGCTCAATAGTATACATTCTAGGTGCATTCATTCTTCTAAAAATGCCTCAGATTTATCCTTCTCTATAGCCAAGAAGTATTCCATTATGTATGGATGCCACATTTTCTTTATTTATTTGGTAGTTAATGGACTTGCAAGCAGCTTCCAGGACTTAGCTATTGTAAATTGTGCTGCTGCAAACTTGGGCATGCATGTTTCACTGTGATGTTATATTTTTAGATCTTTTGGAAAGATACCTAGAAGAAGAATAGTGGATCATGTAAAATTTCTAATTTTACCTCTCTGGGAAATCTTCCTACAGATTTCCATAATGGTTGTACTAGTTTATATTCCACCAACATCTATAATATATAAAGAACTAAAAATAATAGACTGATCTGGCCCGTGGATCAGTCTGTGGGTCTCACCTGGAGGGGGAATGGGGATGGGGGGCAGGGCAAGAGGAAAGAGAGACATATGTGTCCTAGTTGCTCGTCTCTGGCTGCCTGTCCAGTGCCTCAGGGCAGTTGGCCCACATCATTATATGGGCCATTTGTAGGGATTGTTTCCCTCCAAGTTTCTTGATCTGCCATCTCCAATTGATGATAATGTACCTGAATGGGCTTGGCCAGGAGCGTGTCAACCCTATTGTTAAGAGTCACGATCCTTTGGAAAATGCAGGGGCCTAGAGTGAGAAGCAATAGCAAGGCGGCCAGTGGGCCTAATAAGGGGGCAATGTAAGGAAAAAGCCCTCCCCACATGGAAGAGAGGGAGGTTTCTCTGAGGTGATCTCTTTCTGAACCACCTTATGATTATCCCAGCGAGCGATGGTCCACTGCCAGGGTTGATGGGGATTGCCATCCATTAGGTGCAGTTGTGTCAGGAATCTGATGATGGCCCATAAGGCTTTGGGAGGTTGTATCATCTGTAAGAGAACACAGGGGGTTGTGCCTCAGGAAAGAATATTATTCCTGGGCGTCACATAGAGTTTTTGATGAAGGGCTGTCTACTTGTTTTATGAGGTGTTTAGGTAGCCATCTAGCCTCTTTTTCCTGTTTGGAATAAACACAGACCAACCTCATCCCCAGATAAGAACAGGGTCAGGGCCATTCCATGTATTGGTCATTGGGTCTCTTTATAACACAGATGTGTCTGTGTATGTCAGAAATGAGATGCCGTGGAGCAGCCTGAGGCATCTAAGGTCAAAAAATTTAAAATGAATAGAGCATGTGAAAGGATATTTCTGGGGGATCCTCAAGTAGGGTACCATGTTCCCCCTTTTATTTTATCTATAGTGGACTTAAGTGAGCGGTGTGCACATTCAACAATGCCCTGTCCTTGAGGATTGTAAGGTATACCTGTAGTATGAAGAATATTAAGGCACTTGCAAAATTGAGTGGAGGTGGTGCTGGTATAGCCAGGGCCATTATCGGTTTTGAGCTGTTGAGGGCATCCCAGAACCAAGAAGGCTGACAGCATGTGAGCTATAGTTTTTCCAGTTTGGAGGGTGGCAAAGATGAAGCCACTATATGTGTCAACAATTACATGTATATAGTTTAAGTTACCAAATTCATTGAAATGAGTAACATCCATTTGCCATAAGGCATTAGGGATTAGGCCTTTTGGATTGACACCTAGATGTTGGACGGGTAAATGGATGGCACAAGAGGGGCAATTTTTTACAATCTTTTGAGCTTGTTTTTGGGTAATTTTATGGAGAAGGCAGAAAGTTTGGGCATTAAGGTGATGCAGTTGATGAGTTTGTTGGGCCTTAAATACCTTGGAGTTATCTGTGGGCTCAGAGTGGGTCATAAAGACTTGTGCGCGTGTGGCAGTATCAGCCAACTGATTTC
>PVLA01006395.1:0-125121 GCA_004027455.1 Hydrochoerus hydrochaeris | reverse complement strand
GGCCCTAAGCCTGGGGCGTTTCCTGCTTGGGGCTGGGGGTGGCTGCCAAAGGTTAGCAAATATATATTCCAGCTTCTAAAAAATAAAGCGGATTCAGATTCACTCACAGACTGGTGTGCAGTGTTTTCTGTCTCTCAATCGCCGACTCCCTGACCACCTTTGGGAAACCCTAGCCCTGCCGCAGCTGGACTCCGGCAGTTGATTTAGTTAGTTATGCTCTTTTATGGTTTTTTCTGTTTATTAGATTTCTTTTTGGGTTTTTATTTGTTTCGTTTGGTTTTTGAGATAGGGTCTCACTATACAGTTCAGGCTAGCCTTGATCTCACTATGTAGTCCAGACTGGCCTTGAACTTGCAGAGATGTACCTGGCTCACCAAATACTGGGATTATAGACATGAACCACCAAGTCCAGTTAGGTTTTTACTTTGGTGTATTTTTCTTCCACTGGCTCTGACTTAATAGATGCTTAGGTTTTCTCCCTCATCTCAACTATCTACTTTCCTCATCTCAAACCCACAAAGCAACACTATGACTATGTTTCTTTATTCTTTTTCCAAACACAAAAACTCCTTCTCCCAAGTTTTTAATTTCCCATGGTTAGGTCCCTCGCAGTTACTCCTACCTTCTGCAGTATTAATCCTCCATCCTCCCCATCCTAAACCCTTGGCTCTTCCGTATTTTATCTAGGCTACTACTCTCCTTATTAGCAGATTCTGACAACCACAACATTTTGTCTCAATCACTAAGTAAACTTCCTTCCTCCCACAGCACTCCATTGCCTCCACAAATAACCTCTGCAAACTCTCAATTCAACTTAAAGTTGTTCTATAGAACCAAGACGTCAAACTTTTCTTCTCATCTATCACTAACTCCACCTTAAAACCTCTCTCTTAGTGTCTTAACACTCCTCATTCAACAAGATTCCATTCTTTTCCCTCTACTTCATCTACATACAGCATTGCAAAACAGCTGCAAATAATAAACTATCATAATGTAAACAGAGGATACACAAAGGGGATAAGAGTAACTCTAAGGACTATCATATAAAAGTGCTGTATGATTGAATATGTTGATGCTGTTACAAGCAGAAGTAATTCTTTTTGGAAACATAGGGATAGTCAGGTGTGGTGGCACACACGTGTAATCCCAGCCCTCTGGAAGCTGAGGCAGAAGGATCACCACGAATTCAAGGCCAATGTGGTCTACATACTAAGTTTAAGCCAGCCTGAAATGTATAGTGAGACTCTGTCTCTAACAAAACAAAATAAAACAAAATAGAACATAATCCAAATCACTTAAATAACAGGAGTAAATACTAGCACTGAAAACATGAAGCTGAAAATTATTCATGAGGAGGCAACATTCCACTAAAAATCTCCATATAAGCCAAACTCTCCTCACTCTGAGTCCTCAACCTTCAATACCCTCCCCAAAAAAGGAGAGGGAAAAAAAGATGTGTGTGTGTGTGTGTGTGTGTGTGTGTGTGTGAGAGAGAGAGAGAGAGAGAGAGAGAGAGAGAGAGAGAGAGAGACAGACAGACAGACAGCGAGAGACAGACAGAAGAACAGGAGTCCAGGCAACAGAAGATCCCCAAGTTTTTTTAATTGTCCCAGGTCAGAGTAAGGGATTACACCAACAGAGAGAAAAAGCAAATACCAATTATCAGAACACTATGAAAAGTTGGTTAGAAGGGATGAAAAACTAGGTGAATTCAAAGAGGAAACGAGCCAAAAGTTCACAGCAATTTCACTCAATATGCCTACAATGAATTTGGGGAAGTAGCTAAAAAACTGGACCAGCTAACCAAATCAGTTCAAATTTTGAATGACAGATTTAACAAGGATATGGAATCCTCAAAAAAAAAAAAAGTCAGACAAAAATATCTGAAATATAAAAAAAGCATAGAATTCATAAACTGCAGACATGGCCAACATAAAGACAAAAATTCACAGAAATCTGAAATTAAGGGCAAAATAGTGAATTATGATGAAGTACTCTAAGAAGCCATGAAGAAAATATGAGAACAAGAGATTATTCAGCAGATACTAGATGACAATAAGACCAATCTAAGGTTAACTGGAGTAGAGAAAAACTGGAAGGCAGATGGATTCTAACATGAAATTATGGAGGACATTTTCCCAAATATAAGAAAAGAGTTTAAAATATAAGTAAGTGGCACTTAACACTGAACAAGTTCAAGACCAGCCCAGGCTACAAAGTGTGCCCAAGTCCTGCCTGAACTGCAAAGAGAGACCCTGTCTCAAAAAGACAAAAAAAAAAAAAAAAAAAAAAAAAAAAAAAAAAAAAAAAAAAAAAAAAAAAAAAAAAAAAAAAAAAAAAAAAAAAAAAACTGAACAAGTACGACAAAAAAAGAAGTTCAACAATGGATATCCTCATTAAATTACCAGCTACTCAGCAAAAAAATCTGAATTTTAAAAGCAGTCAGAGAAAAACAAAACAAAAAATTACATACCAAGGTAAACCAATTACAATCACAACAAACTTGTCAACACAAACCCTAAAGGCCAGAAAAGCTTGACATAAAACACTTCAAGCCCTATAAGCAAATAACTTCCAACCAAGATTAATTTATTCAACAAAAGTATCCTTTCAAAATAGATGGAGAAATAAGGTATTTCCATGAAAAAGACCAGCTCAAAAGACAGGTGAATGTGAAAGCAGCTCAAGAAAATAAAAATATTCTTGACAGAAATAACAAAACTGACACAGCTAAAAACAAAGAGGAAACTAGTGTGGTCAATGGATAAATAGCAACAAAAAATAACAAGAAAAGAAAATGAAAGGATTCACCAATAGATGAGGCAATGATAGTAAGTAATTATCACATCAGAAATCTCTCTCAACATTAACAGCCTCAGTCTCCAGCTAAAAGACAGATTGGTAGGATAGATGAAAAAATTAGAATCCAACAGTCTGTTGCATTTAAGAAACTCATCTAATTAAAAAAGATATTCATAGACTAAAAATGAAAGGATAGAAAGCAGTATTTCATGCACCAGAAACTTGAAAACAGCAGAAGCAGCAATTCTAACATTAGACATGATAATCTTCAACTTAAAACTGACTAGAAGAGATAAAGGTCACTATACACTAGTTAAGGGAACAATCCAATGTGAAGAGATAACACAGATAAACATATACACACTGAATATTGGAGCATCTACATAAAACAAAAACTGATTAAATTAAAAAAGCAAATAAATACTAACACAATCATAGTAGGGGATTTTAACATCCCACTTTCACAAAAAGAGAATGAACAAAAAAAAAATCAATAAAGAAATACCAGAGCTGAGCCATACCCTTGAATATATGGACTTAACAGATATTCATAGAGTACTCTATCCCTCTAAAACTGAATACACATTCTCTTCAGCAGCACATAGTACTTTTTGTTGTTTTGTCTTTTTGAGACAAAGTTTCACTATGCAGTTCAGGCTGGCCTTGAACTCACTTTGTAGCCCATGCTGACCTCAAACTCAGGGCAATCCTACTGCCTCAGCCTCTGAAAGCAGATGGTACTTTTTCCAAAACAAATCACATACTAGTCCACACTGCCTGCTTAAGTAAATGTAAAAGAACTGAAGTTATCCTGTGCATACTATCAGACAACTGTGCAATAAAAATGAAAAGAAAAATCAATGACAGAAGAAATTTCAGAGAAGGCAAAAGTTCCTGAAAAATTAACCACATACTTCTAAACAGCCAATAAGTCACAAAAGAAACCAAAGAAGAAATTTTAAATTTTCTAGCCATTAATGATGATGACTGTACAACTCACCAAAACCTCTGGGACACTATGACAGCAGTTCCACAAAGAAAATTCATCACAATCATTACTCACATTAGGAAAACAGAGCAAGCCCAAATAAATAAGCTATGAGCTGGGAATTTAGTTCAGTGGGGTAAATGCCTGCCTAGCAAACACAAGGTCATGAGTTTGATCCTTGACACCAAAAATAAATAAATAAATAAATAAATAACCAATGAGAAATCTCAGGATACTTGAGAAACAACAATAAACCAGCCCAAACCAAAATTAAGGAGGGAAATTATAACAAGAGCAAAAATCAATGAAATTGAGACTAAAACAGTAAACAAAACAACAAATCAAAAAGCTGGTTCTTTGAAAGAATAAATAAACTACATTAAGTTGTTAGGCAGGAAAAAGACAGAAAAGACATCAATGCAATTAGGAATGAAAAAGGCAAAATCACAACAGACACTATCAAAACCCAAAAGATAATAACTACTCTGAAAAACTATATTCCAACAAATTAGCAAATTTTGAAAAAATGGGACAGATTTCTAGACACATAAAAATTATCAAAACTAATATAGGGAGACAAATATTTTTAACAACCTCATAGCAAGCAAAAAAATTGAAATAGTAATAAACAATTTACCAACTAAAACAAGCCTGAGACCTGAGGAATTCACTGCTGAATTCTACAAAAGCCTTTAAGGATATTATAGCCCCAATACTCCTCAAGATCTTTAAAGAAACTGAAAGAGATGGAGTGCCCCCAAATTCATTTATGGAAACCAGTATCACCCTGATCCCAGAACTGGATAAAGACACAACTATACAATAAAACTACAGAACAATCTCCTTAATGAACATAAGATACAAAAATCCTCAACAATGCCGGACATGGTGGCATACACCTGTAATCCCAGCACTCTCAAGGCTGAGGCAGGAGGACTGATATGAATTCAAAGCCAGCCTGGGATATATTGTGAGTTCAAGGCCAGCCTGCAATACAAAGTGAAACCCTGCCTTTAAAAAAAAATTCCTCAACAAGATATTAGCAAACAGAATGCAGAACATCATCAAAAAGATCATACAGGGCGGGGGAGATAGCTCAGCCGCACAGCAACAACTTGGCAAGCACAAGGTTGTGAGTTTGATCCCCAGTACAAAAAGAAAAAATCATACATCATTATCAAGTAGGTTTTATCCCATAGATTCAAGGATAGTTCAACATACATAAGTCGATAAATGTTAATACATCACACAAACAGCAAGGTCAAAAATCACATGATTATATTAACAGACACAAAAAAGGCCTTTGGCAAGATCCAACATCCCTTCGTGATAAAAACCTGAGGGCAGGGGTTGGGTTAAGAAAGACTATATCTGAATATGATAAAAGCTGTTTATGACAAACCAACAGCCAAGGTCATACTAAATAAAGAATAATTAAAACCATTCTCCCTAAAATCATAAACAAGACAAGAATGTCCACTATCACCACTTCATTTCAACATAGTATTTGAAACATTACCTACAGCAATTGGGTAAGAGAAAGAAAGTCCCGTACGCTGCTGTACACCTGCAATCCCAGCATTGGGGAGGCTGAGAAAGAAATAAAAAGGATAGATATAGGAAAGGGGGGACTCAAATTTCCATTAATTGCAGGTCATGTGATACTCTACCTAGAAGACCCAAAGAACTCCACCGAAAGACTCGTAGAATTAATAACCAACTTTAGCAATAGAGCAGAATATAAGATCAACACATAAAAATCACCAGTATTTGTGTACACCAATAATGAACTTGAGACAGAAATTAGGAAAACAATACCATTCACAGGTGCTTTAAGAAAAATTAAATGCATAGTTAACCTAACCAGAGTGAAATATCAAAACAAAGTACATAGAAAAAGGAGATTGAAGAGGACATCAGATAGGCAGAACCAATATTGTCAAAATGTTCATACTGCTAAAACAGTTACACAGATTCAACGCAACCAATCAAAATACCAACAGCATACTTTGTAAAACTATAGAAAACAATCTTAAAATTCATACAGAGCCAGAAGAGACTCAGAATAGCAAAAGCAATTTTGCGCAACAACAACAAAGCTGGAGATACAGCAGTACCTAACGTCAAGCTATACTACAATAGTGATAACAATGGCATGGTACTGGAATAAAAACAGACACATATCAATGGAACATACCAGAAAATACAGGTACTTCCCAGGCACATTCAGCTATTTGATCTTTGACAAAGGGGCCAAAAGCATATGCTAGAGGAAAGATAGTTTTTCCAGCAACATTTGCTGAGTAGGCTGTTTGCAGAAGATTGAAACTGGACCTGTAACTAACTCTCTTCATATACTAAATTGAAATCAAAATAGATCAAAGATCTAAACATTAAAACAGAAACATGAAACCTACTGGATGATAATATAGCTAAAACACTTGAAGACACAGGTATACAAAACTTCAACTGCACAAGAAACAGCAAGAAACAACAAATGTGATTACATCAGACTAAAAAGTTTCTCTACAACAAAAGAATCAATGAATGGAGTGAAGAGACAACCTACAGAATGGGAAAATTTTTTTTGCCAGTTACTTTCCAAACAGACAACTAATATCCAGAATACACAAAGAAAGACCCAGTCAAGACATGGGCCAAAGGGTCAGTGCTACAGCTTAGCAACAGACTGTCTGCCTGGCAAGCACAAGGCCCTGAGTTTAATTTCCGGTACCAAAAAAAAGAAGAAAGACATAGGTAACACATAATTCTAAGATTCATCTTACTCCAGAAAGAATGGCAATCATTAAGAAATCAAATAATAACCAATACTGGTGTGGCTGTAGTGAAAAAGGAACCATTCTTTATTGTTGGTTGGGAGAGTAATCTAGCACAAACAGTACAGAAATCAGTATGGAGATTTCACAAAAAACTGAAATTAGAAATTCCGTATGTCGTAGCTATACCTCTTCCAGGTATCTTCCCCAAAAAAGCTTAAGATACCATTTTGCAGTGATACGTGTGTATCAGTATTTATAACAGCACAATTCATAATAGCTAAGTTGAGAGCTACTCATCAACAGAGGAGTGGATAAAGAAAATGTTGTTGGAAACCACTACAAAGCAACTCTGAGCAAGATTTAAAATTAACTCATTGGCTTTCTATGTTTATCTGTGAGTCTGTCCTAGGCCTAGGCCCCTTGCCTGGTGATGGGAGCTGATTCATAGTAAGTGAACCTCTATGAGCCACTGGTCCTGGCTGAGGCCTGTAGTGGCCTGTGAGGCCAGAGGCATCTCAAAAAGCAAGACAAGGCCACAGCTGCGGACACTTGGCTCAAACATCAATTAACCGGATAGAGACTGCAGCTGCAGGAATTACTCCTACAGTCTCACTCCTACCATGTCTTCACGATAAGACAGTGCTACTGAACTGACTTGATTAATTCCTTGGAGACATCCTTGAAGTGACTCCCAAGGTCCTGCTCATTGTCTGCACTTTCCTCAGTTTCCCTGCCATTTGTTTTGGACCTAATAAAAATGGGCAGTCCAGAGAAGTCTTTGTCTTAGCCCTCAGAGTCTCGAACTCAGCTAAAGGGTTTGACCCTCCTGGAGCCCTAAAATCGTACCACTTGTCTCATTTTATTTACACCTTCACCATATACTCGTTTGGAAGGTTGGGGATCTAGGTCAGGACCTTTAAAAATGTAGTATCTATAAATAATGGAATTAATACTTAGTACTACTTAAAGAATAACAAGTTTGAGGCATTTGTAAGAAAATGGATACACCTGGAAAATACAGTGTTCAATGACATAAACTAAACCACACATCTCAAAAAGCTAGGACTAGAGGTTTCGTTTGACCCAGCCATTCCCCTCCTGGGTATCTTCCCAAAAGAATTAAAAGCATCATACTACAGTGACATATGCACATTCATGTTTATAGGGACAGTTTTTAATAGCTAAATCTTGGAAACAAGCCAAATGCCAATCAACTGGTGAATGGATAAAGAAGTATGGCAAAGTAGTACTCCATTATATAAAAAACCATACATCTTGTTATACTCAAGACATTTCTAGGAAAATGGATGCACTTAAGTGAAAAACTGGACACGTGAATACTGCATCAGTTTTCTAGTGTGAGAAAAGTGTAAATAAGGACTGAAATGTGTTTTGAAATAGGAGGAAAATGTTCAAGTGAGGAGGGGAACAAGAGTCAGGAGGGAGAAAAGAAAGATGGGAAAAGTTAAAGAGAGAAGAAAAACATGAAAACAAAGCTTTATAAATGAGAAGGGGAAGTGGCATTGAAGGGAAGGTAGGGGAATAGGTGAAAAATAAATGTACTGCTATGAATTCTATATAGTGAATGTGATTCTTATGTATATCTAAAGTGTATTAATAAAATATAATATAAAAAATAAACTAGACCACACAAGCTTAAATATTGTATGGTATGTCTCATTTGAGTGAGGCAAAGTACAAAGAAAATAAGGATAGAAGGGGACTAGATGACAGATTTCTTGCAATAGGGAAGTGGTCCAAGGGAAGAAGGCTGAGGGATGAAAAAGAAGAGGAGAAGTAAGACATGCTATGTACAGGAACCTAAAAGCCTCAATTAACATAAATATTACATGTCATAACATGAGCTAAGATTAACAATATTAACAAGAATGAAAATCAGGATAGGAGAATTTGAAGAAAAAGAGGGGAGGGAAAGTGGATTTTAAAAAAGGAAACAAGCAGTAATACCTATTTAATGAGTGTAAACCGCACGTACTGCAAACATGCAGCAGTAAAATTTTTAAGAAGAACTGAGGGGGAAAAAAATCTACCTGAATTCTATCGTACTTCAATACTCAAACTAGAGCTAGAAGGAATTATCTTGACTATGAATTTTTAGCAGTGTTTCCTATTAGAATTTAGGAGTTCATTAAATAATCCCCATTTACCCACCCACCCATTTCTGGACTGATTAAGAAACACGGCAAAACCCAAATAGATGGCCATCAGACTGTCGATTTTATTACAGATAAAGCCCATATTTTTAAATGTTGATGAAAGGCACAGCAACAATGGGCCTCCTCAAACTGCATCCCAGAACTGAGCCAATTCACCTAACCCACAGTTGGAAAACCAGCAGCCTACCCACAAAGAAGTCTGTTTCCAGAAAACCTGCAGCCCAGAGCAGCAGAGTCCAAGACGACGGCTCCTCAGAAGACACTGTGCTAGTCACCCCTGTCTAGTTTCTCACCCACATCCTCTAAGACTTGTCACTCCTGCCGTGGGCAAATAGAGACCAAAGGCATTATATAGAGTAATGTCCCTCCACCACATGGAAACATCAACCTCCTTGCCAATAACAGCTTACTTAATTTGACTGCCAATTTTTCAAACAAGCTTTAGGCCATTTCACTGGATGCCTTAAAATATTATTTTAAAATCTTTCACTGTTTTTACTTAGTATGTCTGTTATCTCCACCCAGAAGGAGAACATTACCTTAAGCTGCTACTGACCCACAGGCACAGTGGTGGCAAGATCCAGAAGAGGGGTAGGAATGCTGAGCCACATGGTAACATGTCTGATTAACTGATGGGAGGAGGATGAGAGACATGTTTGTGCCATGAGTTTCAGCAGATGACAGCAATGAAACATAAAGTAGCACAAGCCTCACAGATAGTTTTATTTTCCAGGAAGATATTAAAGCAATGGTTAAAAAAAAAAAAAAGTTGCAGACCAGGGATATACATAGCTCAGTGGCATAAGCGCCTGCCTGGCAAGTGCCAAGATCTTGAGTTTGATTTCCGGTGACAAAAAAATAAAAAAGCAGTTGCTAAAAACTGGGGTGAGAATGCTGCTGTGTTTACACTAAAAGGAAAAAAACCAACTCTATCTTTTTATATACTTGATACACATAATAACAACATTCACTCAGTGGAGACACAAAAGACATAAAACAAGGATTACAAATAGATACTTAGCATATATTGCCACAAAATTATTTTAAGCATCAAAAAACACTAGAAAGCCACAAAGTGTGATTAAAACATTTATATGCAAACGATGAAAGCCAGATATATTATTAAAGTGGGGGGCCTCAAGATGGAAGGCTTTAACCATCTGTTTTATGCAACTGTACAGGGCAGAGATGATTAGGAGGAACAGTTGAGAAGAAAAGGAGTCCCAAGTAAAAACCTATTGAATGTAAGGTGAAAGACAAAAGGTGCAAACTGAAATGTACAGAGACAAAATTAACTTGTTTAACAAATGAGTGAAGGTCACTGGAGCCAAGCAAACTAGAGAATTGTTATTTTTAAAAAGAAATAAATTTTAAAAAGGAGGGAAACCTATGCACTCAGATGTAATTACTGGCAACTACAACAAATATCTTCAAAATATTCTTGACAGCCAATAGAAACGCCTGCAAAAAAGATATGACACACAAAACATCAGTTTGCCAATGTTGGCTTAAGACATGAACAAAGAAAAAGCAACAAAAGCCCATGAAAAAGAATAGCAAGCCCATGAAAAGGAATAGCAAATAATCAGGAGAAAAATTTCAAGAAAATAGTGATTAACATGAAGTTCAACTAAAAATCAAAACTGAAAAGTATCCAAAGGATCTCATTCATTAGAAATTCATCCATGAAAGGAGGCCTAAGAAGAGACAGTAAACAAACAGCTATTTTGTAACAAAATACTTCTGAGAACTGCCATATTTGAGGATGTAGGAAACTGTAGTTCAGAAAACCTTGTTAAACAAAAGTATTTATATATCATCCATTAAAAATCAAGTTGACATTGGCTTTAGAAATGCTGGAGCCATTAGTTTTAAATTTTCAGAAGAAAACAAGTTTTAAAAACTAAAGAATAAAATCTGAAGAAAGAAACTCCATACTCTTTCCCAATGCTGTTAATGTTCTTTACCAACATGAAAGCTTGGCATAATTTCATAATATATCCTTGAGAATCATTCTCTTTTCACAGCCATCTCCAGAAGTCACTAACGAAACACTCTGGTTAAACCATTATTCCTCTCCCCTCCCCCCAACCAGGTCCAAATAAATCCTGTATAGGCCTCAAAAATCTCAAATTTTCTAGGCTATAGATAAGAATGTGGCTCAGTATGCAAGAGATCCTGGCATTGATCTCCAGCACCAAAAACCAAAAACCCAAAAAACAAAAAAAAAAAAGCTGGGCATGGTGGCACATCCTTGTAATCCCAACTACTCAGGAGGCTGAGACAGGAAGATCAGCAAGTCCAGAATGGGTCACTTAGTGAGACCTCCATATCAAAATAAAATATTAAAAAAGAGGCTGGAGATACAGCTCAGTGGTATAGCCGCTGAGTTCAATCCCTCATACCTCAAACAAACAATAAAAAATCTAGAGGTCAGAATTTTGTCTGGGGACATTGACTAGTAGTACAATACTTCCCTAGGGCCTGGGTTCAATCCCAAGCAATGCAATGAATGAATGAATGAATGCATAAACACACAAGGATGGATAGCCACGTTATTTCTTACCATGAGACAGCGTACTATGACATTATTCCACCACAAATGAGGTTACAAGCTTAAAAATAATTTATTATCAATAAATAGCCCATGTTAGAACTAAAAAATAGAAAATAATGCATGTGAGATGAAGTTACCCATGAAATATATTTGGAGAAAATTGTAAAAAGGCAGAGAAACTGAACATGGCAGGCTACAAATAACAGACTTACAAAGCACATTTTGTGACCATGTGACCTCAATTTTGAGACTGACTTATAATCTTTAATAACTATTATCTGCTGGTTACATAATTAAATAGACTTAATTTTCATTTATTCCATTCTTTTCCATTCATTTTCTATTTATTTAATAATATTCAAATAAATTCCACCATTGGTTTTTTTATACAATTTGAGTTTTATTAAATGGTGACCCTATGTAGAAATGCAATGGATACTTATGAATAAATTAAAGAATTGTGAAGTGAGGTAATGAAAGCAGAATCCATGCTAAGTTAAGGGAGTCAAACTACAGGCCAGAAAGACCCAGAAACAGTGAAGCCACTGGTAAAAGATTGTCATAAAGCAAGAAAGCAGGTGGCTCTTTGAAAGCCAGGCTACAATTCCTTAAATCAGCTTTTCGATTTAGTACTTCATACTTCAGATTGTCAACTGATCTCCAGGAGGGTCATTAAAAAAACCTATATATATATATATATATATATATATATATATATATATATATATATATATAATCACTTAACACTCTTCTTTACAAAACAGCAAATACACAACTTCAATGTGTCACCTGAAACGATGGTCGAGAGAAGAATGTATATATTTAGATTCTTCTCCCTTTCAACTATGAGACATTTCACACTCAAGAGGAACGTGCGAGCCATTCTCACACAATGCAGTGTGTAGGACTTGAATTGTCTGGTTTTCCCACAGTCGTTCTGCTTTTTTCTAGTCCTGTCTTCCTTTTCCTCTTCTCCTCCCTCCACTAGAATTTTGGCTCTTATGCAGGAAAGCTCTCCAAGCTTTGTGGCATGTTAAGGACTCTCACATTGTTCTGTTTGATCCATGAGCATAATTGAGCCTCCTCGGGTGTCGAAGCATTTCTTAGTGCATTACTGTTGCCCAACTATGGTAACAGACTCCACACAGAACCTCTGTTGTAGTAGGGCTTACAAAGGAATACATTTAACACAGACACATAATTTATGGTATTCTTTTATAATATTCACCTAAAAAGTCAAATGCAGAAGTGTGCCAGGGATCTTTCCACATGTGAGAGACCCAAAGAATTCAGCTGAGGGCCTGGATCTCATAGCAATGTCCTGTACCAGTCCAGCTGAAGACCTAGAGCCCATGGCAATGTCCTCCAGGAGTCCAGTTGGAGGCACAGAGCCCACAGCAATGTCTCATGCAGGTCTGTATCAAGCATCTGCACTCAAAATGTCCAAAGGTGAGTGGTGGAAGCTAGAATATCTGTGCCAGCGGGATGAAGGATCTGCGCCAGCAGGCTGAGAAGCTGCACTGGGGCCAGGAAGCGAAGCTCAAAGTAAGGACCAGAACTGCCCTGAAGAGAATCACAGCCATCCTCAGTGACAGCAGGGTCTCGAGCTCCTCCTATAAGGAGAACAGCTGAGTTCATATTAGGAAAACCAGTGTAACAAGCTTCTCCAGGAGAATCAACAGTTCACCATCCAGTTCTGCTTTTACTTTGTTGGCAACAATTCTCACCCAGAACCACACTGATTCAATTCAGCTAGGTGTTACACGCTGACCATTCATTAAGCCACCTCGACCTCTGAACTTCCAAGTACAAACACTGGATATATCACACTGATGTATGTCTCACAAAGGTTAACTTTTGTACTTAAAGTCTGAGGAAAAGGAATTGATAAAAGAAGTTCATATAATAAACAGGAAGGATCTCTAAAAGTTGAGGATAATATGAACTAAATACTGCAGTTTACAAGGAATGCTTTTTCTGCCCTTGTGGCTCTTGGAAAGAAAATCTGAGGAAAGGGAAAAGCTCGAGAAAAAGTATTTCTTTGTGTTAAAATAAAAATTAAATCTAAAAAGCTGACTACTTGTTAAATTTAAATGCATATCAAGTTAAATTTTATTTTAAAGACAGTAAAACAAAACAATAAAGCAAATCAGAACAGAACAATGCAAGTGATACAGAACTTCAAAACAATAGGAAATCAACAATGGCTACCATAATGTCTCTCAAAATAGCTATTTTCTTCAAAATAGCTGTCCATACCATCACACACAATAAAATCAAACAAAACCAATCAGAAGAATGAAAGCATTACAGGACTTCAAAACAAGATAACAGAAAATCAACAATGTTTACCATAACATCTCATTTTCATCAAAATAGCTGTCCACACCTTCACACATAATAAAATCAAACAAAATAGAATAAAACCAATCAAAACAAAAGAATGAAAGCATTACAAGACTTCAAAACAAGGTAATACAAAATGAATAATGTTTACCATAATGTCTCATTTTCTTCAAAATAGCTGTCCATACTATCACACATAATAAAAACAAACAAAACAAAATAGAATAAAACCAATCAAAACAAAAGAATGAAAGCATTATAGGACTTCAAAACAAGATAATACAAAATCGACAATGTTTACCATAATACATCCTGTTATCTTCAAAATAGCTAGATACCACCAAACACAGTAAAATCTAACAAAATAAAACAGAATAAAACCAAACCTAACAAAATTATGAAAACAACATAAGAATTCAAAGCAAGATTATAGGAAATTAACAGTGGTTACCACTTTCCTTATTTAGGTGTTTCTTCCCCTATCACTTTCATCATACCTATTGTGCTTTTTGAATCCCACTAACTCCTTCATTTTTTTTATGGTAGGGAGATAACTCATCAGTGTTCATCCATGAGTCTAAACCATTTCACTCAT
Organism: Hydrochoerus hydrochaeris; assembly: GCA_004027455.1. Taxonomy (NCBI): domain Eukaryota; kingdom Metazoa; phylum Chordata; class Mammalia; order Rodentia; family Hydrochaeridae; genus Hydrochoerus; species Hydrochoerus hydrochaeris. The sequence goes on along the minus strand of PVLA01006395.1, from coordinate 110,876 downwards.
GAGCATGATCTCCAGTTGCACCCATTTACCTCTAAGAGCCTTGAGATTATCCTACTTTATAGCTGGTAGCTTTCCATTGTATGAAAATACCGTATCTTTCTTATCCATTCTATGATTGATGGGCAAGTTACCCTTGCTTTTTCCTGGTCTCCTGCTGCATGGAACAATTGTTTTCTCTCTTTTGATTTTCAGTCTATGAATCTCCTTTCAAGTTACATGCTTCTTGTACACAGTATATTGATGGATCTTGCTTCTTGATCCACTCTCCCTTTGTTTCTTTTTATTGGTGAATCAAGGCCATATACTTTAATCGTTACAATCAGCATACATTGGTTCATCTCTGCCATGCCATCCTCATGCTGTTGGTCCTCCACTTTTCCCCTTCATTCAATTGCCAGTCCTGTTTGGCAATCCTCCTCTGTTGCTGTTCCTGGAACCATGATCATCGTTAGCTCTAGAATATCCTTCAGCACTCCCTGTAGGGTTGGTTTGGTGGTCATGAGTTCCTTCAGTTGTTTTTTATCATGAAGCATCTTATTTTTCCATCAATTTTGAAAGATAGTTTTACAGGGTACATCAGTCTGGTTTGAAAGTTGTTTTCTTTCAGGATTTGAAACACTTCACGCCAAACTCTTAATTTGATGGCTTGTGATGGCTTGATAGTATGGACAAACTCTTAATTTGATGGCCATGATTTACAGATGATCTGTTTATTTTCTCTAACAGCTTTTAATATTATGTTTTTATGCTGAATTTCTGGGATCTTATTATATGGCTGGGTATAGATTTATTTTGGTTATGGCTAGTTGGAGTTCTATATGCCTCACCTGTATGCTAGATCCTTTTCCCATGTTTGAGAAGTTTTCCACTATTACTTCTGTAAGCAGTATTTTTATTTCATTTGTGTTGACCCCTGCTTTTTTGCCGATACCTATCAGTCTTAGGTTTGGTTTTATTCTGTTTTACGTTACTGTCTTGCAGCCATCAAATTATTTCATGGTTCCTTGTTATTTTTGAGAGATCTTTCCTTTCATGATCACCAGCAGTGATCCTGTCTTCAAGATCTGAAAGTCTATCTTCACTCTCATTCAAGTGGTTTTGCCTGCTTTCGATGGAGTTTTTAATTTCCTGAATATCTCTTTGAATCTTTTTCACACATTGTAAATCCTTCCTACACTGTTCATTCAAGGTTTCCATCATTTTCCTATGCTCCTCTTTTTTATCAATGTCTTCTTTAGATATGCTCAGCAATTCTTTCATTATGTTTGTGATTTCTTCTTCTACATGAGATATTATTTCTGATATGATTACTTTTACAGTCTCATTAAGTTGTTTCTTTAGTTGCTATCCTTTCAGAGATTTCAGGTGTGTGACTTCCATTTATTCCATGACTGTATCTCCCAGACTTGTTCTGTGTGTGCTGGAGGTCTGAGATTGTCTTTTGCTCTTTCGTCTTGACATTCTCCTGGGTTCCTCCCAATAAGCTGGTTATGGGGTCCCAGGCACTTTCCATGTTGGCTGCCCCTCCATGGTGTAAGGAATTAGGTTTCTCTGAACCCAGGTTCCCAGGGAAGTAATGGGGCAGGCTTCTCCAGACCCATGTAGCTACACTGAGGATTCCCTGCTGGCCAGGGGTGTGTAGTGGCAGGCTGCTGCTTCTCTCAGCCTGTGTGTCTTACGCCAGGACTCCCCCATGGTGGCAGGCACACAGGTGTGTGTTTGTCTGATTCTCCCAGCAGACACTGGTTGCCTAAAGGAAGCAAGGGTCTTTAATGGCAGCCTGTGGGCAAACCGGGTGGATCTGGCTGCATCTCCTTGCCCGTGCTGGCTGCCCGCAGGAAGCAAGCCTTCTGACAGTAGCAGCGGGCACACAGGTCTGGCTGTGTCTCCCTGCTCATGCTGACTGCCCACAGGAAGCAAGCTCTTGATTAAGTTCTTGTGATTAAGTGTGGCCAGAAATTTTGACTCCAGATCCTCATTACTGACTAAAGTCCCATACAGACCCTCTCTTCTGCTGCCACAGACCTCTGTGTCTACGTGTTGCAATTTATCACACAGCTTTGTTTCTTCTTGACCAAGAGCTAACAGCAAAAGCCACGATTTACATGTCCTCATATACCTAGACTACCAGAGCACTGGACACACAGTAATTATTAAACACAAATGTAAAGCCACAAAATGCATTCATTTACACTGAATTTAGGAGACAAAACTCTGCTACTTAGGAATATTTCAAACTGGCAGTAAACAGCTACACATCTCAAGCCCTAGATGCATGGAAATCTGGTAATATCTAATACCAGTAAATGTTTAGTAACAACCTGCTAAAATAGGAAAGGGAGAGTGGGCAGGAAAGGAAGAAGGGAGGGAGTCCCCAAAGAAACTTAATGAAATACATATTTTTACATGATCTAAATTCTTTATTTTGTTTTTGAGACAGGGTCTCACTACACAGTTGAGGCTGACCTTGAACTCACTATGTAACCCAGCCTGGTCTCGAACTCGCTGTGATTATCCTGCCTCAGCCTCTGGAGTGCTGGGATTACCATCTCCCACCATGCCCGACTACATGATCTAAATGATCATGATCTAAATTCTTGAGCTCTGCTAGCATATTTAGTATTCAAAATAACTACTGAAAAATATTACAAAACAAAATCCATTAAACTAAAATTCCCAATTAGATTTTGTTTTGTTATGTGCAGAACTACTATCTGGGTTAACCAGGAGCTACCTCATGAGCTCTTTGTAACTAGAAGTATAGAAAAAGATGACCCTTCACTGAAATACTGAAGCCTACATCCAGTTCAACGGCCCTGGACGACAGCACAGAAAGGAAACTGTAAAACCCATCAAATCTACCTCTACCATTTTACACCAAGCCGCCTGGAACACAGGTCCACGAAGGGGAAGTAACTTTCCCAAGGCATACAGAAACTACCAAGGTAAGGACAGAACCAATCTTAAGGCCTATGGTAGCATCTACTCTTTTTTTTTTTTTTTTTTTTTTTTTTGGTACTGGGGATCAAACTTCGTGAGTTTGCACGAAGCACTTGCAAGGCAGGTGCTTAAGCCACTGAGCTAAATCCCCAGCCCTATGGTAGCATCTACTACCCCAAACCATTTCCCTGTGGTTATCTGTTTGTTGTGATAAAATGTATCAAAGTGATGTGCAAATGAAAACTGAAGTGATCAAATATGATAAAAGTTTAGACTTCTCAGAAAAACTGCACATCCTAGTTGATTCAATAACCTAGCCACCAAGCCAGTCGTGGTAACACTTGGGTGTAATCTCAGCAGTTGGGAGGCTGAAGCAAGAGGATAGCCACCACAAGTTCCAAGTCAGCCTGAGCTATATAGTGAGTTCAAGATTAGCCTGGACTACATAGTGAGACCTTATCTCCCTCCATCAAAAAGAAAAACATATCCTAATTGTTGTAGCTTGGCATAATTGATGCTATCTTGTGCCCTGTATTTGACTTGTGCCCAGAAGAGTGAAAAGTTACTCAGAGTACAAATCTTATAAGAAAAGCAGAATGAGCTGTACCTACAAGAGAAAAATTAACCTGCTCAGCAAAGCAGCAGGATACAGGTGTCAACCAAAATTAATGTAAGATTCTAGCTAAACTGTTTCAAACAGGATATCTAACTTTGCAGTTTTTTGCTTTAAATGCTCTGTAATCCTCCAGTCTGGAGTCATGAGTTTTGACTCTGAAACGGGTCCACAAGTGGGCACTGAGCTCAGCTAATAAAATTCCAAAATTTATCAATTTGGCTGCTTTGATTCCTGTATAGTTTACAAACCCATTTCACTAATCACCAAGGTGAACACTGAAAATAGAATCTCACAATTAGAAAGAAAGAAAGAACACTAATCCTGTCCCTAAATCCCAAGAGTAAACTATCCTCCTTCTTGCTAAGTCCTTCCTATAGTAGAGTGGTACAAATACAAGTTGTATGGCATTATTCCAGTCAATCTCTACATTCTCGCACCTTTAAAATAAAAAGGCTGAGCTTGTTAACTAAAGTACTCTAAAACTCAGAGTACCCAGAACACCGAGCATGCTTCCCTGTACTTTGCGACATTCTCCACAAAGTGCCTCAGGTGACGGTTAAGTTGGACTGTCAACTTGATTGGCTTGAGACACCCTTAGGGTAGTATGCCTGGGTGGTATGTGACTTTGGGCGCTCTATCAGGTCCCTGGCCCCTTTTCCCTCTAGTACTGTCTTCCTGTTCTGCTTCCCAGCTATCATGAACTGAGAAGCTTTCTTCGGTCACGCCCTTCCATGTTAGAGTCAGCTAATTCCATGTTCAACTTTAGCTAGACTGAAATCTCTGGAACTGCAAGCAAATTAAAATTCTTTACCTTGCAGGTGGTGGGTACTGAATTTTGTCTCAGCAACAGGCAAGCTGACTGACATGCCTACCTACCCCTGATTAACTCAGGCTGAAACAGATTTATACGATAATTCAGTTTAAACACCCAAACAATACCTGAACGTCCTCTACAAATATTTCTAACTCTAATAATGGCTTTTTGTTAGAATTATTTTTTATATCACCATTATAAAGGAAGTACTCAGAGACCAGCCATGATTTAAAACATTTAAGGGTCCTACAACTGGGTGCAAAAGATTGCTTAGTTGATGAAAGAAAGCTTTCCAGATTCCTACAGACAGCTGTCACTATGACAGGAATTTGAATGGCATAATGTTTTATCTTTTTTTTTTTTGCTGGTTTGTTTTTGTTGTTCAATAGAATTTTGGAAGGTCACTGATTTAAAGAATAGTCTGTCTAATCAGTGATGATGAACCTGGGGTACACATGCCACAGCGGCTATTCTCACTGAAGTTCTAAAAGGTTCACCATCACTAGTCTAGGTCTTCCTCTACAGACAGCAGGTAATGTAGCAAACACATTAGTATCTTTCACAAGAACCATATCAGTGAATCCCCTCAAGGATTTATATGCTATCTTATGCTATCATGAGGTTATCCCTTTTATTATTTTTATCATGGTAAAACACAAATTTTTTTATTATTTTATCATGGTAAAACACAAAGTAAACTTTTGACTACTTTTAACTACTTTTGAGTGTACAATTCAGGGTATTCATTACTTTATATTCACAATGTTATACAACCATCACTAGGATCAATTTCCAATTTTTTTCATTATTCCAAACAGAAAACATGTAACCATTAAGCAGTAATTCCCCACTCCCCATTGTCCTTCATTTTTCAAAACTATATTCTCAAAAGAGTTAACAGCTTTCAAACTGTGATATGCTGCCACCAGGTGGCAGGAGAATGTAGTGGTTGCCCAAGATTGGCAAAGGAAAGCCAAAAACTACTTGCGCCTTCAATAAGAACGAGAAAGGTAATTAACTTCACTCACTAAAACCATCTAGATATATAACCACAAATTTCTGTAACAACATGGATGAGCCTGGAAGTATAGCTCAATGGTAGAGTGCTTCCCTACCACGCATGAGCCCATGGGTTCCATACTCAGCACTGCCAAACAAACAGAAACCAGTAAGGAAACTTATATAAACTTGAATCCCTTTAGGGAAAATTTAAAAACTAAAATAAAACAATATATAAACTAGTATCTATGTTCCAAATTAATAACCTACATATGTCACCTCTGAGACTTTATAATAAAATCCCAAACTATTTCCTTAGCAAGAAAAGTGTTTAAATCTCACAGTATCAGGTAAATCTATCTTTAAAATTTCTTTGTGCTGGGTGTAGTGGACCATGCCTGAAGTCCCAGCCACTCTAAAGACAGAAGCAGGAGGAGCCAGAGTTTAAGACCAGCCTGGGTAACTCAGCAAAACCCTGTCTCAAAATTTTAAAAGTGGGAGGGAGTTTTGAGTGCAGTTCAGTGTGAGGCCCTGAGCTGAATCATCAGTATTGGAAAAGAAAAGTTTTTCTTCTTAAAAAGCAGCATGTGTAACTTCAGAAAGAAAGATGATCACACTTTAAAATCCCTAGTTAGCCAGACTCAGTGTTGCACATCTGTAATCCTAGCACTTGGGAGCTGAGGCAGGAGGATCACTGCATTTGAGGCCAGCCTGGGCTACACAGTGAGTTCAAGGCCAGCCTGAACTGCATAGTGAGACCCTGTCTCAAAAAAACAATCAACATACCCACCCAAGCATAAATACATACATAAAATTCCTAACTAATCAACCAGGCAAAAAGTAATGCTTTCTACTATCACAAAAATATTTACAAAATCAATTTTATGGTTCCCATGAAAGAACATATCTACGATGTACTCTTGCATTTCCCCATATCCAAATGAAACTACTGTTCTAGCAACAATATGGAGCAAAGAGAGCCTACAGGACTGCTTCAACAGATACCTTAGGAATGCAATCAGCAAACTTGGTAAGGAAAAAAATTTTTTTTCTTTCAGGGCCTTTGTACTGAGCTATATCCACAGTATCCACCACTTTTTAAATTTTGAGACAGAGCAGGCTGGGGATTTAGCTCAGAGGTGTAAGTGCCTCCCTGACAAGTGCAAGGTTGTGAGTTCAATCCCCGGTACCAAAAAAAAAATTTTTTTTTGAGACAGAGTCTCACTAAACCTGCCCAACTTGTGATCCTCCTGCCTCAGACTTCTGGGTCCTTGGACTACAGGTACATGTAACCAGACTCTTCAGCCTTAACATTTAATAATACTTTTACTGATAAAATTCGTATCATAAATTTACCCTTTCATAGTTGGGGTTTTGTTTGTTTGTTTGTTTGGTACTTGTCATCAAACTGACGACCTCACACTTACCAGGCGAGCACTTGAGCCACTGAGCTAAATCCTCAGCCCCCTTTCACAGTTTTATTAGTGACTTGTATATCCACAGAGTTGTATATCACTCTCCACTAATTTCAGAGCATTTTCATCAACCTAAAAAGAAACACCGTACTACTCACTAGCAGTCATCCTTGCTATGCTTCCCTGTCTCTACCTCTAAGTAGCCACTATTTATTCTCAGTCGTGATAGATTTGCCTATTCTGGACATTTCTCATAAATGAAGACAATATATAGTCTTACGCTGGTTGCTGGTGAAGCTGGAAATTGGCAACACAAGCAAGGCTGGGGCATGGCAGTCCCAAGAACAGACTGCCTGGGGCAAGCCACGTGAAGGAGCTGCTTCAGCCCAGAGAACACCTAGCCCCCAGACAATCTGAACAGTGACCACAAGGTGTCCTGTGACACTAAGTTGCTAAAAGGTATAAATAAACGTCCTTGCAATGAGGGGCCAGTTCCTTTCCTCCCATCAGAACAGTAAGGGCTCCACTTGACCCGAGCTTTGTCTCTTTATTTTCTCATCCTCTCATGGTCCTGCACCCAAGGAACCTCAAAGAGCCACATGCTAGCGCCTTCTCTCATTTAGCATGTTTTTGAAGTTTATATGTTGTATCATGTATCAAAACCTTCTTTTTTCTATTAATAATATTTCTCTGTATAGATATACCACATTTTGTTTACCCAATCAGCAGCTAATGAGTGTTTGGATTATACAGACTGAATGCTTTCAATTTTCTTAGGTATATACCTGGGAGTGGAATTACTGGGCCATATGGTATCTGTGTTTAACCTCTTGAAGAACTGCCAAATTGTCTTCCAAAGTGGCAGCACCATTTTATATTCCCACCAGTAGTTTGAATGTTCCAGTTTCTCATCTGTGCTAATACTTGTGGTCTGGATTTTATTAGTATAACCGTGCTAGTAAGTATCAAGAAATACAAATTTTTCAAGTGTGACAATAATATGGTAGTTATGTATACTACTAGGTACATATTGAGATAGTTCAACATAAATGATGTGATGTATGGATTTGTTTCAAAATATAGTAATATAGAGATGAGGGGAGTGGGTGGAGGTAAATGAAATAAAATTGTCAATCTAGTAACTGCTTAACCCAAGTGATAGATATACATGAGTTTATTATAATACTGTCTGTATATAGATTTGAAACTTTCCATAACAAATATTAAGATGTCACCATAATATCACAAATATATAGAATTATTTCATGGACTTTTTAACTCTAGAAAAGAGTATCATGCCTGTTACATTTGATGTGTGAAATACACATCAAAATTGCAGAAATATAACTCCAGGCATTTTTTAAAACTGGAGAAAAAAATTTTATACTTAATGGAAGTACCAATTAAACACTGATTTTAAATTCGACAGGAGATTTTCAAGGTTACATATTTATGACAGTTAACAAAAACTGTTTTACCAACTGAAGTTTATTAGCTATGAATGTGAAAAAAAATCAAGTTTATCAGTATTTAATTCCCATGTGCCTAAAGAAATTCTTATAAAGTAGTATATTTACTTCAATTGACAGGCTTTCTCTTTTTTAATTTTAGAGAGAATAAAATCAAGCAAAATAAAACAGAATAAAGTCAATCAAAACAAGACACTGTAAGTAACACAGGATTTCAAAACAAGGTAATAGGAAATCAACAATCATTACCATAATGCCTCTTGTCTTCAAAATAGCTGCTCATATCTTTAGACATAGTAAAATCAAACAAAACAGAAACAGAATCGAACCAATAAAAACAAAGCAATTAATACAATAAAGGACTTCAAAACAGGATAATAGTAAATCCAAACCATAATATATCTTGCTATCTCAGATATAACAAAATTGAACAAGATAAAACATAATAAAACCCAACCAAATGAAACAATGAGAATGATACAGAATTTCCAAACAAGGTAGTAGGGAATTAACAGTGGCCACCACCTTCAGAAGGAGATCCCCCCCCTCCACATATGCTACATTGTGTATTGTTATCCTCTGAATAGATGATCAAACTACCAGCCTTAGACCCACAAAGTCAGTGAAACACTGAACACTACAAGCATTAAGTTGTATTTCACCTCAACAGCTATCATCACAGCCTGTGTTTCTCTAAATCAAGGATTTGTTTCTTTAACTATATCTAGCATGTTTGAGACCTTGGGTTCAATTCCCAGCTCAGGGAAGAAAAAGAAGGGAGAAGAGAGGAAGAAAAGGAAAGAGGGAAGGAGAGAGTGAAGACAGAAGAAAAAGAGGGAGAGAGGGATAGTTCTCCAAGGATCTATACTAGGTTCTGGTTCGCCAGTGAAGACTGTCTCCCTCTGCCAGCACTAGGATTTCCTTCTTCTGGGCCTCTTCCTATAACTCACCTCTCAGCCTACTGAACACATGAAATCCAATGTCTACCACTTCTCCATCTCTGGCTAGCCCAAATACTCAAACCTTCTTGGTTCACACTGTTACATTTTGTGTGGTGCCAAGTATGAAGATCAACAACTTGAGCTGGACTGACCACTATTTAGTAATTGGATATGTTTCAGAATTATAACAACAAAAGTAATAAGAGGTCAATCTCCTCATGACCTTGTACTTGCCAGGCAGACGCTTATACCACAGAGCTAAATCTCCAGCCTCAACCTTCACGTTTATAGATGAGTAAGAATAACTGATCTGTCCAAGGTCACAGGTCACAAGGCTGTTCATTGGTGGGGGGGGGGGCGCACGCAGATCACAACTTCTGGTTTCTGGTCCAGTACTTTTTGCACTAGTTTTATCAACATACACATACTACTGGATAATCCCAGAGAAAAGCACAAGCTAGTAACACCATTAATAGAGTCAAACTTCATGCTACTACTTTACACTTATGGGTGCTATTCCTTCAAGGAATTTAAAAAAAAAAAAAAGCTTTAAAATATGATTTTTGGCTATTCACTGACTGCAGGGCAAAGAGAACAAGAAGCCACCAAGAAGCAAGCCTTCCTTGCAAGCCAGCACCAGGCGCAGGCCACTGCAGAGAGAGCCAGGTGCCAGCCCCTTCTGGTGCACACGCTGGGAAACAAGAAGACCCAGCCAAACTCTCAGCCCCTCCCAACTGTAAGTGACCGGCTGATCTGGAGATACACAGGCTGCTATGATGGCTACTGAGGAAAAAAAAAAAACTTATTGCATGTAGTGTTTAGTGTATCACTGACTTTGTAGGTCTAAAGCCGGTAATCTGATCATCTATTCAGAGGCTAACAATACACAATGTGGCATAGATAGGGGGAGAGCTCCTTCTGAAGGTGGTGGCCATTGTCAATTCCCTATCATATTGTGTTGAAGTCCCGTATCACTTTCATTGTTTTGTTGGGTTGAGTTTTATTATTTTATCTTGTTTGATTTTATTGTATCTGACAGTATGGGCATCTATTTCAAAGATAACAAGATATATTATGGTAGCCAGTTTGGATTACTATCATCTTGTTTTGAAGTCCTTTATTGCACTCATTGCTTTGTTTTTATTGGTTCAATTCTGTTTCTGTTTTGTTTGATTTTTACATGTCTGAAGGTATCTGCAGCTATTTTGAAGAGGCATAATGGTAATCATTTTTGATTCCCTTTTGAAGTCCTGTGTCACTTACACTGTCTTGTTTTGATTGGCTTTATCTCTTTTATTTTGCTTGATTTTATTCTCTTTAAAATAAAAATAATAAAATAAAATGATTCTTAATAGATAAATATGCATTAAATTAGGACTAACTTTATCACAAGTATTGTATTTGGTTTTCTCCTGAATATGGAGGCACTGAACTTGGCAATCATACTTAAACCAAACATAGGATAAAACAATCTTGCAGAAACACACATATTTCACACAAGATAAGTTTAGGAAGAGCATGCTTTAAAACAGACTGAGTAAATTTCAGCCATTTAACTACCAATTAATCCATTAATTTTAACTTCTCTACTAAAAAGCTGTAACAGAAGACATACATCTAACCCTTCAACTGACTTCTGCTTATGGCATAAGATTCTGAATAGGCACATGGGCACAGACATCAGTCCAGAGGCACCTCAGATCACAGACACTTCTGTTTTCAAACAACTTGGTTAGCAAGCAGAGCACCAGAGGCACCTCAGTTCACAGACACTTCTGTTTTCAAACAACTTGGTTAGCAAGCAGAGCATTTGCAAAATTCTGCTTTTGTATGCAAACTCTGTATCATGTGACAAACACAACTGCTGCCATCTTTCCCACACAGACACAAACATGGCCATTTTTTCTAAAATTAAGTTAGTGAACTGAGGTATCACTGTACTCAGTTAAACTTTATGTTGGGATAACTTTCAAGGAATTAAGTATAAGTTTTACAAGTATAAGGTACAGATTCTCCAATTGAAGTTCTCAGGCTTAAAAAAACTCATCAATGGACTTCAGGAGCCTGTGAACTCCCTAACACTGTGTCCACAACTCAGAGTACATGTGTGTATGTGCATGTGTTAGAACAGAAGATCTGTAGCTTTTTACTTTATTTGCATTTATTTTACATTAAATTTACTCTCAGGCCATAAGTTTTTGTTTCTTCAGTTTTTTCTGGGATATCTTTTCCTTTTTGGTACCAGGAATCAAACTCAGGACCTTGTACTTACCAAGCAGGCACTTATGGCTCTGAGCTATACCGCTGGCCCTGGGATATTTTTTTGTTCGGTGCAACCTCCTCCTCTGGTTTAGGAACTATTTGTTCCTTTTCAAGTAGGGATCATCTCCATGTGGCAGAGGAACACAGCTATTCATTAATTAGATCATGAGCTCTTAAGTACTACAAGTGCATCTTGGGTGCTTGGCTCACCTGGATTTGTTCAATGACCTGAGTTTACTTCTAAACTCTTAAATTCATCGTTATTCTCTGCATTTTTAAGCTCATGCAGCAAAAATTCAGCATTCTTTTTGGGTCCTCAATCCTGTGTCTAGCCCCCTCTTTGGCCTAAGCCACCACTGAAATGCTGGAATGGCATACACTGCTTCTTAAAGTGTCAACCTTCAGACACATGGTGGCCGTTTGGACATGCATATCCTTGATGGCCTGGGCAGTTTCACAGATGTTCTTAAGGTGAACACAAAGATTTGAGTCTCTTGATCTGCATGATTTGTGGGGTTTTATGGGTCAAGAGAGTAGCAAATCATTTTTACAGCCCACTTCAGGCCACTTATAGGGAAGATAAAAATCTGTAGCTTTTATGAACTCTTTAAAAAGACTTCTTATGCCATAAATTTAACAATCACAGCTTTAGTCGGGAGTAGTGGCACTACTTGGCAGGCTGAGGCAGGAGGATCACAAGCTGCAGGCCAACTTGGGCAACTCAATAAAACTGTATCTCAAAATTAAAAGTGAAAAGGGGCTGGTGATGCACTTCAGAGGCAAATGGGAGGCCTTGGTTTTGATTTCACTATTAAAAAAAAAAAAAAAGATCACAGGTTAGAGTCCAGGGGCTGGGGATACAGCTCAGTGTGAAGGCCCTAAATTCAATCCTCTGTACTGCCGAAGAGGAAGAAAGCAGCAGCAGCAGCAGCGTGCCTTCCACAGCTACAAACTGAGAAGGCACAGAGGTGTGAAGAGTAAGTCCCGCGGGGAAAGGGTCTTCCAGCGTCCATAAACTGGCAAAATTCTCCTTAACAGTACTTCATCTCACCTGGTACTACCACTTTTTATCATTGCTTAAATTTAGCAACCTGTGTAAGAAGATGATTTGGGATGGGGATAAAAAAGTTCAGTAACTCCGGTTAGGGTATTAACACCTTTCACTTGTCCAAAAGGCAAATCTCTTGAAAACCAGAGACAGGATATTGCTCCCATCTTGGTATATTGAGTAATTTGTATCTTGAGACTAAATCTATTATCATGGTTTTATAAGCTTTAAGCACAAATCCTGTCAGTGTTTTCCAAGACTTAAGAATTTTTTTTGTATTTAGTACCCTACGTGTATGAATGTATGCGTGTGCAGATGCCCCACCACATACTACCTAAAACATTACCCCACGGTGAGCAAGGCATAATGGTGCACACCTGTAATTCCAGCACTAGGAAGGCTGAGGCAGGACTATCACAAGTTCAACCCCAGCCTGGACAACTTAGAGAGTGAGACCCTGTAACAAAAAATAAAAATAGCTAGGAACGTAGTTCACTGAGAAGTCCCTGGGTTTAATCTTGAGTACTGCGAGAAAAAATTGTTCATTTGCAAAACTGATGATTTATTTCTCTATCATAAAGTGATCACTGGAAGGCAGAGACTAACCTAATCCAAAATTTAAGCAACCAAACAGGAAAGTCAGAAGCAGAAATAAATAGAGCTTTTATCTATACTGCTTCACTTATGCTTTCATGTACATAAACACTCCTGAACAAAACAAAGTAACATTAAGTGTGTTACACAAGTGCCGCCCACACCCCCTCCCCAAGCACAGGGCCAATCAATGGCACTGGTGGTGAACTGATGGCACATGCACCATATCAGGCTGTTTGTGTCACTGGAAGCTCTAAAAGGTTCACCATCACTCATCTAGAATGTGGTAAATCAAAAACACTCTAGACTTTTCCCAAGGCCCAAGAACACCTACAGGACTAGAAGCAGCAACTAGCTTAATCTGTGTCATAAGCATATTATGAAATAAAGTGCCATCTGAAGGTAACAATAGAAACTAGAAACAGATTCTTCTAAGACACACTTTGGTCAAAGCCAACTTCTACCCAAAAAGAGACCGTGAAGGAGGAATGGTGTCAAGAATAAACATTCTGGATGTTAAATACATTTGCTAGGAGGAAGCCCCACCATCACTCAGGTGAAATTCTCATAAATGAGTTTCCATTTCTATCCCATGCTTATGCACTAAGTATCTGTCAGGTTCATCATAAAAGTGAACAGAGGACACAGATCATCTCCTCAGGCTGTTTATAAGATAATCACAGAGACAATTTCTTACAAGTTTATTTTATTTTTGAAGTACTAGGTCCTCTGCACTGAGCTACATCCAAATGTCTGGCCCAGACAGGTAAACCTATGAATGAATAAAGGTAAACTACAGCTTAGAGCTAAAAAAGGAAAAAAAGGAAAAAGGCTACAATGAGAGCAGAAGTAGAACCTTCACTGGGCAGTCAAGGAAGGCCCCAGAGGAGACCTGAGAGTTCATGGATGAGGAGAAGCTCAGATCTCACGGGGCAGAGAAAGAATATTTTTTGCAGAGAAAAGAGTTAGAGGGAGAGACAAGAGAAACTAAATTCAAGTTCAGTGGAAAGTCACTGAATACTTTTAAGCAGTCTGTAACTTGTTCTTTTAAAAGTTCTCTCTGGCTACTGTGCAGAGAAAATGAGAGGCCAGAAGTAGTTATGAAGACCAGCTAAAAGAGCCAGGCGTGATGGTACACACCTGTAATCCCAGCACCCGGGAGGCTGAGGCAAGAGGATCACTGAAATTTCAAGACCAGCCTGGGCTACAAAGTGAGCTCAAGGCCAGCCTGAACTGCAGAGCAAGACCTCATCTCAAGGGGCTGGGGATTTAGCTCAGCAGCATAAGCACCTGCCTTGCAAACATGCAGTCGTGAGTTCGATCCCTGGTACCGATAAAAAATAAAAATAAAATAAAATATTTTTAAATAAAAAATTTAAAAAAGACCTCATCTCAAAAAAGATTTTTAAAAAAGACCAGCTGAAAGGCTACTGTGGTAGTTCAGAAGCAATGATAGCTTCAAAATAAAAAAGGGGAAAGATAAAAGATACACGTTGGACTGGAAAGGACTTGGCAAAGGATACAGCAGGGACCAGCATGTGAGAAAAACAGAGTTGCCAAAAATCAATTCCAGTTCCCCTGGTTTAAACAACTGAAGTCACTTTCTGATGGGAAAAGTCTTGGAGATAGGGAATATCTTGGCTTGATAATAACTTCAGCTTTGGATGTGTAAAGTGTGGCTGCCCGGGCAGCCTGGAACTCACAATCCTCCTGCCTTAGTCTTCCAGGTGCTGGGATTACAGACAAACACCACCACATTCAGCTCAAGAATGAGCTCCTCATAAATTTTTTTAAAATTATTTTCTCGCCAATACAACAGGCACACTTTGCCTTTGGGCTTCTGTACTTGCACAGCTCCACTCCTCACTTTCTTTAGGTTTCTGCTCAATTGTTACCACACATATTTGACCAAACAATTTAAACCACCTACTCTTTTCATTTTTTTTTATTTTTCCTTATTCTGCTCTATTTTTCTTCTTAGCAATTATGATTCTTGTGGTGTATTTATTATATCTTCTGTTTCACTGCCAAGTTTCTTCTTGGCGGGGGTGGGGGGTGGGGAGGTACCAGGAATCAAACTCGGGACCTTGTGCTTGCCAGGCAGGTGCTGTGCCCCTGAGCTGTATCCCTGGCCCCAGAATGTAAGGTTTCTAACAGTAGGTTTTTACCTGCTTTTGTACATAGGCCTGGTCAAGCAGACATTCACTTTTATTTGCTAAACATAAGTATTTAGAAAGGAACTGGCACTTTTGGTTTGGATACAAGCTTTCTACTACTTATATGATATGAGCCTAATACTTGTAAGCATGCAGGGAAGGCCACGTTACTGGGTTCATGCAACTCAACACTAGCCCCTAAACCTAGAATTTAGAAGTCACTTCAGTATCATCCTGTTTGCTCCATCTTGTAGTCTACTCAAGAAGCATTCCATTCAAATTTCAACATGAACTATTTACCTTTAGGAGAAAATAAGGACCCATAAACAAAAATCATTCATAATAAAACAGACCAGACATGGTCAGGGAAGGGTCAGTAGCACTGATGAATCACACAAATATGAAGAATACAGACATAATACATTTGAACAAAAATCAAGTATTATGGTGTCTGGGAGATGATTCTTCCAACTAATTTAACCATACTCATCAGTCTTGCCGTATTTATCCCTCCAATCTTCAATAAACAGATTAAATCATTTTTCTGTGCAAACTAAATTGCTTAGGCAAGATAGCTAACTGACCAAAAAATATTATCATGTAATTTCTGCCAAGTCACAGGCAAAGAACTAGATAATGTCCAAGAAATGCAAACTTTAATCATACTTTTGAAATCATGTTTGTATCAGATTATCAGTCATATAAATCGTTTAGTCCCGTATTTCCAGACTCTGGAAACATGGAATCTTAGAAACCACAGTACTCACCCAATGAATTAACTTACATTCTCTGTGTAGCTAAGTATAGAAGGAAACCAAGCATGGTGGCACACACGTGTAACTCCCAGCACATGGGAGGCTGAGGCAGGAGGATAGCTAGGGGTTTGAGTTTGAGCCTAGCCTGGGCTATACAGTGGCTGAATTACATGGGGTGGGGTGGGGGGTGAAGATTACAGCTTTCACTTCAAAGATTAAGGAACAAAAGGTCTGTGGATTCTGTTTGCCAGGGGTGTGGTAGTGCATACCTGTATTTTCAGCACTCAAGAGGCTGAAGTAAGAGGATCACCACCAGTTTTGAGGCCAGCCTAACTACCCAGTGAATTCAAGGCCAGCCTGAACTATACAGAGACCCTGTCTCCAAACAAACTAAAATCTCTATAGACCAGTAACATGTGAACAGATGCTCAATACTGTTAGTCATTAAGGAACACAAATCAAAACCATAAAGAGATACCATCCTGCACCCAAAAAGGTCTATAATCAAAAAGATAGTGACATGTTGACAAGGATATGAAGAAATTAGAACCCTGACATACTGCTAGTGGGAGGGTAAAACCATACAACTACATTGGAAAACAGTCTGGCAATTCCAAGAGGTTAACATAACATAGTGTTACCATCCAATCCAATAATTCCATTCCTAGATAGACTGTTATGTGTACACAAGAAAACGGAAATGTATACACATGTAAAAACTTATACATAAATGTTTATGGCAACATTATTCAGTCCAAAAGCAGAACAGATGCAACCCCTATTTCCATTAACTGATGAATGTATAAATAAAATATGGTGTACATAATGATTATTGTTTAGCCATAATAGAAAATGATGTACTAATATACATTAGAACAAAGATGAACTGAAAACACTATGCTAGCTAAGGGAAGTTACTTTTCATATTTTTGTAATTTGAAGATAAATATATTATACATTTTTAAAAACTCTTAAAAAGATATTTAACACAAATGAGAACATAAACTCCTGTATAATTTCAGTATATAGAAATATAAAAATAATAAAGCCAAGAATAGACTTTTTGCTTTGCTTTGATATTTTTGGTTTTTTGAGACAGGGTGTCACTGTATAGTCCAAGCTGGCCTTGAACTCACCATGCAGCCCAGGATGGCCTCAAATTCAAGGCAATTCTCCTGCCTCAGCCTCCTGAGTGCTGAGATTACAGGCATGTACCACCATGCCTGGCCCAAAAAAATTCTTTACAAGGAAATAATTTAAAAAATAATAATAGCATCCAATTTGATTGTTCACTTTATAAAATAGGCATATACATTAGCTCATTTTAATTATACCCATTTTACAGATGAGGAAGTGGACAATAAACTGCAATAATCAAAAAGAACAAAATACACAGTATTAGAACTAAGAAGGTTAGTCATGTATATTTAAAATGTACCAATAAAATCTAATGTAAAATAAATTTAAAAAATAAAAAGTTTTTACAAAGAACTAGGGAGGATAGTAAAAACATTTATAAAGGACATTTGAGGAAGTAAAAGAACTCTATTTCAAGATTTAAATTTTAAAAAGATTCCATTTTTTAGAAAAATGTAACTTACCACATTAATTTATCAACTCAAAGAAAACAGGAAGTCTTCGATCCATACCTCCAACTGTATTTTTCTATGCTACCAAAATCCTAGTATCAAAAATGGTACCAAGAACAGCACAAGGAAGAAAAAGGCACTTCTCTCTCATGAATATACCCCAAAGTCCTAAATAAAAAATTAACCCATCACTGAGACTTATTCAACAACTTCAGAGGCAATATAACACTGAAAACTGACTAACACAATTTGCCATATCAATAGGCATAAAGGAGTACACATCTCCAGTCCCAGCTTCTCTGGGACAAGGCAGAAAGATTGCTTCAGTCCACAAGGTCAAGACCAGCATAGGTAACATTGCAAAAATTTAAAAAAAAAAAAAAAAAAAAACAGAAGAAAAAAGAAAAAATGATCTGTAATGATAATTAAGTTGAAATACACCTCAGGCAACCACAGTGAGACTAAAGTTGAATTTATTTTTCTGCTGTCGTAGTCCAACCAATGCAATAAGAAAAGAGGACAGCAAAGAAAAGGAATTTAAATTAGCATATTTGCCAATAATAAAATTGCTCAACTGGAAAACCCAAGCAAAATACAGAGCTCAAAGCAGTCAAGTTTTAAAATAAATACATGTACAAAAATAAACTTCCCCAAACATCAGCAAAATCCAAAGAAACATGATAAGACTTCTCACTGTCAAAAGTGAGAAAAAGATACTATAAAATTAATGAATATGAATAAAACCCCAAAACTTCACTGAAACACACACTATGGCACACAGAAAGAGAACAGGTGGTTGGGTGCAGCGGTACATGCCTGTAATCCCACCTACTCAGCAGGCTGAGGCAGGAGGACTGAAGTATTCTGAGCTAGAGGCCAGATTGGGCAATTTAGAAAGATCTTGTCTCAAAACAAAAATTTTAAAGGGATGAGGCAGCCCGGTGTGGTGGCACACACCTGTGATCCCAGCACTTGGAAGGCTGAGGCAAGAGCATCACCATGAATCTGAGACCAGTCCGAATTACGTAACAGGACCCTGTCTCGAAAAGAAAAAGAAAAAGAAAAAGAAAAAGAAAAAGAAAAAGAAAAAGAAAAAGAAAAAGAAAAAGAAAAAGAAAAAGAAAGAGAAGAGAAGAGAAGAGAAGAGAAGAGAAGAGAAGAGAAGGCAAGCCATGCAGAATTGCTTCAGAAAGTGACAAGAACGTGGGCGTGGTACAATCCCAGCATGCAGGGGGACTGCCATGAGTTCAAGCCCAGTCTGGGATACACAGTGAGACACGATCTCTGACGAGATGGGCGGGGAGGAGAACAGGGAAGAGAAACAAGAATGGGATGTGCATCCACAGAGAGGGGTACTTGGAGGGGGATTAGTGGCAATGTATCTTTTACTATAGTAACTTTTTAAATGGAAGTATTCACTGTATTTTTCAATCACCCCTCGAGATTCCAGAGGATGAGAAGAGAGAGGCCAGCAGAAAGAATAGCTTCCAATCTCCCTGAATATGAATTTATCACCCATCAATCCCGTGGGGAAGACATCAGCACGGCATAGCCTAGCTGGATACACCATGCTAGCAGTGCTATCCTTGTGTGTGACAGAACACAACCACCATGGAAATTTACTCCTCTTAGGACTCAATGTTATAGTGTAAATCATTTTCCTTTTAAAACAAAAGAATTAGGGCTGGGGATATAGCTCCAAGGCACAAGCGCCTGTGTGGCAAGCACGAGGTTGTGAGTTCAATCCCTGGTACCAAAAAAGACAAGACAAGAATTTTAAACCGGGCAAGGTGGCACATACATGCCTGTAATTCCAGCACTTGGTGGGGGATGGGGGGCTTAAGGCAGAATGAACGCCTCAAATTCAAGGACAGCCTGGGCTACACATTTGAGATCTTCTCTCAAACAATAAAACAAAAAAATAAATAAAATAACACACAACTAAAGAATTTTTATTTTGGCCGGGCATGGTGGTGCACTCTTGTAATCCCAACACTCAGGAGGCTGAGGCAGGAGGATCGTTGCAAGTTCAAGGCCATCCTGGGCTACAAAGTGAGCCCAAAGCCAGCCTGAACTGCATAGCGAGACCTTGTCTCAAAAAGCTTTAAAAAAAAAAAAAAAAAACCAAAAACTTTTTTTTTTAAACTCCAGGAGTAAAACTAACAAATTAGCTAACTTTTGTGTTGCTAACATCTTAGTGGAAATCCATCATTTAAAATAAATCAGTGGGGCTGGGGGTTTAGCTCAGCAGGGTAAGTGCCTGCCTGGCAGGAGAAAGGAAGTGAGTTCAATCCCCAGTATCAAAAATAAGACTAAAAGTAAAAATAAAATAAACCAGGAGATGTTTTCAACTCTTCTGGGGAAATACCCAGAAGGGGAATAATTGGGTCGAATGGAACCTCTAATTCTAGTTTTTCGAGGACTCTCCACACTGATTTCCAAAGTGGATGCACCAGTCTACACTCCCACCAACAGTGAAGGTTTCCTTTTTCCCCACAACCTCTCCAGGATTTATTTTTGGTTGATTTCTTGATACTGGCCATTCTTTCTGGAGTGAGATGGAATCTCAGTTGTTTTAATCTGCATTTCTCAAATGACCAACAATGTTGAACATTTTTCATGTATTTATTGGTTTTTTGTGGGGTTTTTTTGTGCTGGGGATTGAACTCACGACCTTGCACTTGCCAGGCAGGTGCTTATGTTGCTGAGCTAAATCCCCAGCTTAGTCACTTGTATTTCTTCATCTGAAAATTATGTATTCATCTCAGATGCCCATTTTTGGATTGGGTCTTTGAATTTGGGAGGCCTGATTTTTTTTTCAATTTTTTATACATTCTAGATAGAAGTCTTTTTGTCCGAGAGATCATTAGCAAAAATTTTTTTTCAATCTATGAGGTTTTTTTTTTTCACTCTGTTGGTGATTTCTTTTGATGTGCAGAAACTTTTTAATAAGACAAGATCCCAGTTGCTAATTCTTTGAAGTATTTTCCATGCAGTTGGGTTTTTGTTTATGAACTGTCTACCCCTATGTCTTTGAGATTTCTACCTACTTTGTCTTCCAGTAGATTTAGTGTTGCTGTTTGAACATTTAGATCCTTGATCCATTTTGATTTTAGTGTATGGTGATAGGCAACCCACAGCAATGTGTGTGCACTCGTGTTTATAGCAACACAATTTGTAAAAGCCAAATCTTAGAAACAACCCAAATGCTCATCAATTGAGGGATAAAAAAGATGTGGGATTTTTATACAATGAAGTATTACTCAGCTACAAAGAAAGATGAACTTGAGGCTTTTATAGGTAAATGGATACAATTTGAGACCATACTCATAAGTGAAATAAATCAGACTCCCATGTGTAAATACCGTACTGTCTCCCTAGTGTAAGAAACAAACAGCTAAATAAGATCCAAACTCTACAATAGATACTGTGAAAAGGTAAGAAACTAGTCAAAAGGAAAGAACAACGGGGAAGGGAAAAAGGAGAAAAGAAAAGAAAAAAATATAAATCTGTACAAATATACACAAGATAGCTAAGATAACTACTACTAATTCTATTAGTTCATGGAAAACAGTGTTCATACGGTTTGATCAATTTTCCATGCCTATATCTGGTAATCTGAGTATCTCTTTTGAAGATAACAATACACAATATAACAACCATTGTTAAATTCCTGTCATCATGTTTTGAAATCCTATGTCACTATTGTTTTGGGAGGTTTTTGTTTGTTTCTTTTGTTTTTTTTCTTTAAAATTAAAAAATAAATAAACCAGGGCGGCAGGGGGCGCCAGCAGGGTATGGTGGTGCACACCTGTAATTCCAGTATTCAAAAGGCTGACCCAGAAGGATCACTGTGAGTTAAAGGCCAACCTGAACTACATAGCAAGACCCTGTCTCAAAAAACCAAAATAATACATAAATAAATAAAATAAACTCTGGAGATATATCTTCTCTGATATATCTTAACTCACATTCCTGCTAAGCAGAACATCTTTACCACATTTCTAAGTATTTTAACCTTCCCCAATTTCTATGCCACAGTCCTCATCTCTAAACAGGTTAAGAGGAGGAGGAAATGTCTCTAGCATTTCACCTCTACCTTTCTGCTGTCTCCCTCAAACACTCAGACATTACTTCAAAATCTGCACCCTGAGACCCCTGCCTCCACCATTCCTTTTGCCTTTCCTTTTAAGAATTTCAGGTCTGTCCTACCAAAAGCACAATGATCCTCAAGAAAGCTATGGGTGAAAATTCCACAAACACTTATGCTTAAGAAACATATACGATCTCTTGGCTAAATTCAGCTTGACTCAGCCATGTGACACAATGATCTGCTTTTCTGCAGGCACTTCCAGTTTCACTTCTAGCTCTTACCAGGCTTCCGCCCAGCCACAATGCAGCACAGCTCCCTTCTTGGCTTCCCAGACCCAGGAAGTAGCATGGTCTATTCTCTGGGGCCCACAACCAATTTGATTTGCCGCTCCCTTTTTTAAAAAAATCTTAGAACTGGAAATTCTAAAGCTCTCTTTCAATCTGATAACTTCTCTTTCACAGAAACAAGGGAATTTAACAGCCCTTAAAATAAATTTGGGCCTTGGAGCCAGGTGTGGTGGTGCATGTCTATAATCCCAGCACTTGGGAGGCTGAGAACAGAGTATCACAGTGAGTTTGTGGCTAGCCTGGACTGCACAGTGAGACCCTGTCTCAAAAAAAAAAAAAAAAAAAATTGGGGGCTTGGGTTTTTAATTATATAACATCAGCAAAAATTATATGTAACTACTTCACTAAAAACTTTATTTCAGAAGTAAATATGCATACATCTCAAATGTAATGTGGTCTAGGTAGGGTTTTTCTGTTTTGTTTTGTTTGTTTTGCTTTCAGTTCCAGGAATCGAACTCAGGACCTTGCACTTATCAGCAGGCACTGGGCAGCTGAGCTAT
This sequence comes from Hydrochoerus hydrochaeris, assembly GCA_004027455.1. Lineage (NCBI taxonomy): Eukaryota > Metazoa > Chordata > Mammalia > Rodentia > Hydrochaeridae > Hydrochoerus > Hydrochoerus hydrochaeris. Next base: position 88,338 of record PVLA01006395.1, on the reverse strand, counting down.
ATTCCTGGCCCTTTAAACATGCTATAAAAAGATACTGACATGATAAAGTTAGTTTTATTTCAACTCCCACCCTACTTCTTAAACTTCTCCCACACTGTTAAAATCATTTGTAAGGATATAGTTAAGTGGTATAATGCTTGCCTAGTATACATCAAAACTCAGGTTGAATTCAAAATACTGGGAAGAAAAAAAAAGAGAGAATTCATTTTTAAAATAACTTTGTTCTATAAAAGGTTAGATTCAAAATATGTGAAATATTATCTAACATTCTAAAATCAAATTCTAACTTCAGTTTTAATCAAAACACAGAGTTCACAGAGTTATACAGAAATTCACTATAAGAAGTCAAATCCTTTCAGTTATGCCTGATGACATAGACATTCTACTGAAGATAATAAGAAACAACACAGTAATCATTGTAGATCATCTTGTACTGTGGTTTTATATGACTTTTTGGTTTCATGTTTTTATAGGAATTTATTTTGTTTTGTCTTGCTAAGTTTTGTTTTTCCCTCTAATACAGAAAGGATAGAAATACATGTAGAGATTCATGCATGCGTAGCTGTTTACACTCTCACTGTTTGACTATCTACTTTGTATGCTTTAATTTTGTAACTTGAACAACTATTTCTTAGAGGACAATATGTAATGTATTAACTAGTGATTTCTTATTGTTTATCTTTTTTTTGGAATTCTGTATTATCTCTACCCTTTACATGCTTATGTTTCTGTTTAAATTAAAAAAAAAAGTCACATCTTGATTTGTTGCTATGCTGTTTTGTTTTTTGGGTTTTCAGGGGTTGGCTTTTTTTTTTTAAAGCACACAATAGTAGCTTTTACTTAAAGCTTAAAAATATCAGCATGAAATGGTACTAATCTCTAACTGTTCCCAGTTATATACTTTTACAGGGTTTTAGTTTTTGTTTTGAAATACTGAGAAGTAAACCCAGGGCCTTAGGAATATGTATTATATAACCAATTCTTTATTTTTTATTTTGAGACAGGGTCTTACCAAGTCAAGTTGTGCAGGCTGGACTCAAACTTGCAATCCTCCTGCCTCGGCCTCCAAGTACTGGGGTGACAGACATGCACAATTATGCCCAACTTATACACATATTTAACAGAAACACTGGATAATGTCACACGAGTTCTTGACTCACATTCTTGCTATTAGCAGAAACAGTCAACAACTTCCTTAAGAGCCCCCAAGCACTAAGCTCTAGATACATTCTGAGCTAAAGTTATTATGAAACTCAAATCAGTAACCATGTGGAAATTTCTTCTTTATCTTAGTTTTTACTCTACCTATGTATAAAAAATTTCTTATATGAATTAATTCCATATTGTTTAGTAATTTTGAAAGGCAGAAAGTTCATTCTTTTCTAAGTATCTATAATCAACGTAAGAGAAAAACATTGGGTTGGTAGTTCCCAAGTCAAAAACAAGCCATATTCCAAAATTCTGTAAGTATTGCTCCTACTTTTGACTTTAGAATCCAACTTCCAACAGATTATTTCCTAGATGGTAGTTCCCAGGCTGACCCACCAATGTCCCTTAAACTCACAATACAGTAGTATTAGAAATACCCCTAAACCAGGTATGGTGGCACACACTTATAATTCCAGCACTCAGGAGTCAGAGGCTGGATGACTGCTGTGAGCTCAAGGTCACCCTTGGCTAAGGAGTTCAAGAACAAGACCAAGACCATGAATACATGACAAGGTCCTGTCTCCAAAAAAACAAAAATAAATATGCTGGCTTTAAAGTAAACCTGCTTTACTGTAGATACCTATTCCTCAAGTAAAAATGTAATGAATAAATACAAATTTCAACTTAATCTTTGATGGAATCTACACACCAACCCAACATGAGAGCACCAGGCAGATGATGTGGCACCTCAAGGCCCTCACAATTAAGGGCTGAGTTGAACAAAGACGGGAGTTGCAACCAACACCACAAAATGGAACTTTTTAAAAGTCAGGTAAGTAAGTGGCTTTTCGAGATAAGTAAGTGGCTTCTCCAAACTTTCTCAGGCCTAGAGCATACCCAGTACCCCCACCTCTCCTCAGCGTGGATGAATGGACAGAATATGCAGATGCTGGCACCAGGAGGTCCAGTCCAGTTTCATTTCTTTAAGCAAGAGAGAGAGAGACCTGGGTCCAAGAAAGGATGAAACAGGCCTACACATGTTGACTGTCTCATTATATTCCCTCCCCCACTATTTCTTGCTACAAAAGATACAAAAATAGGGTGAGAGATGGTAATTTGAGGCAAATGAGCCTATCTCCTCAGAGTTAGCTTTGAATAAATCCTTTTCCCTTTTTAAAATAAACAAATAGCTGGGCATTGTGACACAAATTCCAACACTCTGCAGGCTGAGGAAGGAGATCACCCCAGGTTCAAGACCGCCTACACAGCAAGACCCTGTCACACACACATACAAAATAATATAAGACAAAAATTTACTCCATATCCATGGTTTGGTTGAAGTCACAGTCACCTTTTTAATCTACCTTGCAAACTGCTCACTGCCTGAAAAAAGACTAGCTTAAGCATCCATCAGAAAAATAGATAAATAATTAAAAATCCTAACTGTAACTCAGAAGTAAGGAAAACAGTGTATTACTCAGGAAAGACAAAAGTAAACTAAGGACTGCAAATTATTTCATGGATTACTTTCACGTTCATTCCTTTCCCACCAAAACTGAGGCTATCTATAAGTGAGATGCAATAAAACAAGATGGCTAAAAATACAGAGTCTGGGTCCATGTCCCAGAAAACACTATTAATATCTGCATGATCTCTGGAAAGTTATTTAACCTGTGGGTGCTCCAGTTTCTTCATCTGTACAATAAACATCATATCTACCTTAAAGGACTATAGTGAGATTAAATAAATTAATCTACATAAAGTACTTAGAATAGTCTCATACATAATAACTACACAATAACTGGCCACTATGTACTGAAATCAAGTAGAATCTGGAAAAATAACTGAAGGAAGATACACATTCCAAGCTGAAAGGACAAAGGAAAAGAGCTACAGAAGTCATAACACATGTGGGCCACAAGGTGTTTCATTATACATCAGAAAGAAGAGTAGACTGGAATAATGAGGGTCCAATTATGATGGTCCTGAATGGCAAGACAAAGAATGGATTTTACCTCAAAGAGACTTTAATTTTTGGACTGATTAGACTTGTGCTTCAACAAGTTAGTTATTAAGATTAACCTATCACTACTATAAATACAGAGTCTTTGCACTGAGCTACATTCTCAACCCTAATACAGAGTTTCACAAAGTTGCACAGGCTGGGCTCAAACTTGCAATCCTCCTGTCTCAGCCTCCTCAACGCTAGGTTGCAGCTACTGCGTCCTATAATGATTAACATATCAAAAAAAATAGTAGTTTTCATTAAAAGACTACTAACAGAATGCTTGATGTAACAATTACGCACATAACCCCTATTAATTCTTTTCCTGGTGGTCATAGGGAGAAAAATCAACTCCCAAAATGTCAGTCATTTCTTACTTTAAACAAAAGAAACACAACCAGATTAGTGGAAGCATGCTTTGAGGAGTAAGCAAGTTACATATTTGGCTTTCTAGATCAATCAGTCATTCTGGCAACACAAACATAAAGCAAAGCAGATCCAGAAATCTACAAACTTCCTAAGATACTTTTACAATTCAATACTTACAATTTCAGGGCAGAAAAAAATTTTTTCAGTTTTGCACTTCGATAAGGCTTCAAGCAGCATGTAAATACAATTTAAAATTCTGAAATGCACTTAAAAAGTCAAAAAAAATGGCTTTGTCAGCATTACAAACAACTCTCCATTATCCACTTTTGGATAAATCTCAAAATGATTTTTAATCCCCACCTGATTTTTCCCTACCAACAAGCACTTGGATACCATTCCTTACCATGACTGCCCCCATTACTTGGCTGTACTTAGGGAATTATAATTACAGTGATCCTGCCTCTTAGAACATCTTCAGAGCACAAAGCCTCTTTGTACAATTGGGGAGGGGGGACTGCCTTCCAGGGACCACAACAAAGGATGGGTGGCAGCAATGGAGGAAGAGGAGGTGTAGCTGCTATGCTGGACCTCAGTTCCAGCTCAACACTGTTTGTGGGGTTTTTCTGATAAGCGATGAGTAAGGCTTCTGCTCAGCCTCTGTATTCTCTTTTCCATGAGAAGGACAGGTGGAGCCTGTCCTGACAGATGCACAGAATCACCACCAAGCCCAAAAGGCCACAGAGCAAAAGGAAGCAAGAAATAAGGAAGAAAAGCAACAAACAGCTGTCCAAAGTACAACTTCTGTGCTGTTTTCAGGATCTCAGCTAGGAAGGTTTCTGAAAATGAGCAGTGAATCAATGGTTACTACGGGCAATACTGGGACTTGGGAGCTGCTCAATTATGTGCTAATGTAGCAATAAACATCTATGTAGGAGGCAGGCATCCCAACTACTTGGGAAACTGAGGCAGGAGGATAACAAGCTTAGTGTTCTGAGCTCATCAGTACCAGGGGAGTTAAAATACTCAGAGTGGAAAATCTCTGTAGAAAAACAACCCTATTTTTAAATATTTTAAAACAACACAAAAACCACATGAAAAATACTTTTTGTAAATTAACAAAGCACCAATTCCTCTCTATTTACAAAAGTGATAGTGAAATACCTGTTTTACTTTCAGGTTACCCTTCAGTTTAGTCTGAGAAACTGGTCACTTTTTAGTTCTGTGACAATAAAAGAGGTTTCAATAGAAGTTCAGCAAGCAGAGTCCACAGATGCTAAAATAAAGATATTAATGTAATCCCAGCAATCGGGAAGGCTGGGAGAGGAGGACTGCTTCAAGCTCAAGACCAGCCTGAGTTACATAATGAGTTCAGGACCAGCCTGAACTACACAGCGAGGCCTTGCCTCCAAATAAATAAATAAATAAAACATGCTAAGCACAATAGATACATAGGCAACTTTTCCTCAACTCAAAGAATGTCCCAAAACCACTGAAGAATGTCCTTCAAATGCTATTCTTTCTTCAATGTATATATTTTTCCCTCTTACCGTTTCTTCCCTTTATTTCTGTTCAAAGAAGTCAAATGATTAAATATATCAAAACTCAAAATCTGAGGCAAACATACATAATCCCAGCATTCCGAAAGGTTGAAGCAGGAGGCAATGTATTGACTTAGCAAGTCTCTGTCTCAAAATTCATTTTTTTAAAATTTTAAACAGAAAAAATAAAACCTAATAAAAAGGTTTTAAAACAGGCTAGGAGGACAGTAACAATAATCAACCCATTGCACATTGTTATATTCACAGTAGTTGTTCACAGCGCAAGGTATACGCATGAAACATTGTCCAGAAAATTACTAGCACAAAGTTCTCCTCTCAATGAACCAAGAGAAACCAGCAGTATAACTATCTTAACTATCTTGTGTGTATGTATATGTATGCATATATATATATATTTTTTTTTCCCTTTTCCTTTCCTTCTTTTCCCTATCTCAAAATTTAAAAAGTAAAAAGTGAGGCTCTGGATTCAATCTCCAGTAACTTGCAATCTCTCACTCTTATTTCTACTTTTTAACCACATGAGCAGAAAAATGCAGTGACAGCTTTCTATAACATGACTTGAAGCAACTGATAAACCTTAGCATAATCCCATCATCCTCCACCTGCCCCACATTACTTCTGTTAACTGTTTTACTCAAACACAGCACTGATATTCATTTAAGCAGAGCAGGAAAAACACCAAAACCACTTTTATAAGGCCTACACTTAGGACCTATTTATTCTCCTTGTGTGGGCATAACGCCATTTTTGTTCAACATTTTTATTTATATTTAATTTCCTCAAAAACTCCTTAAAAACAGTAGCAAAAGCACAATGATAAATCCTCTACCCATCACCCTCAATCATTTGAAACACTTTAAAGAAAAAAAGACAACAGAAACCACTTCAAATGTGTGCTTCCCTTGAGCCCCTAGTCAACCATGACAACTCTTCTGAAAAACACTCTGCCATTATTTGCAAAAGCAGTAGGAAGTCCAGTCCTGTCTTTAGTCCACACTCCTCCCTCCTCTCCTCCAAGAAAAAAAAAATCAAACAGCAGGAAGCACAGTCACTTACCAGAAAAGATAAATGGGTAAATATTTTCAAAATTGGCTTTTTTAGAAAAGCCTCAGATCTTCAGAAATTTGGGAATACTAGTGCAAGTGTATTCAGCAAATAAAAAGTAGTATTACATTCCCCACCCCCCCCACCACCCCACTCAAAGTGAACACTATTAGAATATGAGAAAATGCAGCATATAGCTACTTTTGTAATTTTAATGATTTCTCTCATTCTGTGCTTCCACAAATAGGGGTTTGTTTGTTAGTTTGTTTGTTTTTGTAATGCTAAAAATCAAGCCCTAAACCACTGAGCTACACTCCCAGCCCAGTTCTGGTATTTTCTAAATAGTTTATTCTGTATATATTTTTCCAGCCTCATAACGAAGTTTTTTGTTTTGTTTTGGTTTTTTTACACCATTGTAGGTTGAGCTCTTTGGTTCAGCTGTACATGGTGATAAAAAGGGTTGAGTCTTTTCCAATGAAAAGTTCACATGAGAACTCTTTTGGGGCCCAAGCCCAGCACAAACCCAGTCCTCTCACACAGCTATGATCAATGTGGATGATCCAGGCAGACATAAGGGGACCTAGAGTCCCAAGCGGTGGTAAGTGCTAGTCCATAGGATACCTTTTTGAAAAACAGAAAAAGGCACTCCTTCTGAGGGCACACAGTTCCAGGCCAGGTGGTCATCTTGATAATGGATTTCCATCCTCAATTCCCACCCCAAAAAGTGTCCTTGTGCTGGGAGCAATCTATATGGTCCTATGCAGCTGCCTGCTATAAAACACACAGCTGGGGCAATGCTGCACTTCTGAAGTGGGTTTCCAAAAGAAAAGCCTCACCAAAAAGACATTTTACAAGTTTCATTATCACAAGGTCTCATGTTTAATATAAATGCATTCCTAAGTATATTGGGACTACAGCAAAAAGTCTAGCAAAAGAAGACCAGCGAATTTGAGAAAAAGGATACCCTACCAACTTGAGGAATAATCAGTTTCCTAAAGACCCAAATTTTCCACCACTGGTTCAAAAAGCTGAACTTCAAATGTGGGTGGGGCATAAGGTAAAACACTAAATCACTTTCATCTGCAGAAGAATGAACAGCCTGTCTCTTAAGAAAGGCATAAAGGGTAGGAGTGCACTAGAACACAGGCTCAGCATGCATAAGGGCACAGGCTTAATATTCAAAATGGTAAGATCACATATATTTACCTTTGGGTTTACTTTCTCCAAAGCTGCTAATTTTCCATCTCTGTCAGACCTTTTTGGCGCCTATCCTAACTATCCTATTAGCAGGTGTAGCAGAAATCTGTAACTCTTAAAAAACAGCTCCTGGTAGTTGACAGGCCTAAAAAAATAGCCCTTGTAGGTCACAGGCCCCTTAGGTACCTGCCTGAGAGTAAGAAGAATGGACAATCTGGATTACCATGGCTATGGTCCTCCAAACCTATCATTCTTTTAGGCTCCACAAAAGACCTAAGTACAACACACATCTGAATCACATCCCAGTCATCCATGAGGGACAACAGAGCAATCTGAGGAAGAGCCTGAAGGCTAGGCTAAGACAAAGCTAAGTGAGTGGCTTTCAAACTTTGGTGGCCCTCAGAATCTACTAGGGGGCCTTCTTAGATGCCTGGATCCCTCCCTATACCTAACAAATAAGAATTTACTAGAACAGTTATATTTTGACAGTGCTCAAACTGTTGACCTAACTCCACGAAAAACTTTAGAAAGACTGGGAAATTCTCCACACCTATCAGCAGTTCCAAAATAAAAGTCATCCATGCCAAAATCAGGCTTAGCGGGTCAGAAAGGGGTAAAAAAGAATCACCAGCCTGCATGTTTTACAGAAGGTTGTGTGACTAGCGTTCTATTATTATGGGACAAATACTCTGTGTTCTATAAGCAAGAAAATGTTTTGCATGTGAGAAATCTTTCAAACATTTGAAAAATATTTAATATACTTAATATTTCTGTACTCTGCACTCAACATTAGCAAATCTTAACTTGCCATTAGCTGATTCAAATTTCTTTATGTAATATTACAGGTATAATTAAAGCCCTCTGCAGACCCTATTCAATCTCATTCATCTTCTTTTCTACCCAGAGATAAGCACTACTAGCAAATGTTAGCCATTCTGTGCAGGATTTACACCATTACTACATATGTACATAACTATGAGCAGTATTATTTTGTATGATCCCAATCCTACACAAGGGAGAAGATTCTATAAGAATTCTTCTAGGACTTGCTCTCCTACCTTATATCATGTTTTTGAGAATCATCCATTTTAATGCACTATTTATAATTTATTTTTTACAGTGCTATAACAAAGTTGTGTGGATCTTTCTAGACATTTATCCACTGCCTGACTAGTAGACACAAAATTAGAATTTAAAAAATTTTGTTTTTGGTCTTTTGAGACAGGGTCTCTCTATGTAGCTCAAGCTGGCCTTGAACTAACTATACAGTTGTATGAAAATTCAAATTCAAATTCATGGCAACTCTCCTGCCTCAGCCTTTCTAGTGCTGCTATTACAGCTGTGTACCATCATGCCCAGCTTTGGAATAAACATTCTTGTACTTTTTTTTACACTTATTTTCTTGGACAAGTGTACAAGGATTTCTTAGGGTATATAACCAAAAATGGACATTTTAACTAGATGGGCATGTCACCCACCTTCAACTAGACATCACTTTACTACTGCAAAGTATTGTACTTGTACCTATATCCATTCCCATTAACAACATCTAATTTATACTGTCCTACAATCTTACCAATAATTATCACATTTAATTTTTGCCCATTTGATGGGTGTGAAATAACATCCACTGTCGTTTCAATTTGCATTTTTCTCATTATAAATCTCTGACAAGTAAATTTTCTTGTACATATGTGCATATACCTACCAGATATATTTCTCACAGTTTTTTAGGGAAAAACCTAACCCACTTTGTCTGAGGAGAGAGCTTGTTCCCAAAGTATCCTGCCAAGAGCCACCAAAGCTGCAACACTGAGGTACTGGATGAAAGAAAGCTGCTAACTTAAGGAATCATTCTGGACAAAGGGCTTTAATTAACGCATCTGCTAATTAGTCTTCCCCTTCTCTCTTTTGTCAAGCCTTACTTCCTCAATACTACAGGCGCTCTGGGCTTGCATCCTCACAACTGGGTGTCGGGGCGGGGGTGCTAAAGCTAGAATGTTTCTATGAAAAGTATTATAACTGTCTTTACTCAAAAAAAAAATGAAATGACTTCAGTACATAAACTCCACCTTGTAAGATATCATTCACTTCTAACAGACTTTCAAATTCATCACGTTTGGCTTTCTCTGTGAAACATCCTAATCTTTTTCTCTAGCCTAGACACACTCTCCCTCCCTTCAGCAGCCCTTTCATCTCCCTTCCCCCACAATGCCTGAATAGTATTCTCCTCTTCCCCCCATGCCACAGCTTCTATTTTCTGGCTCCATGGGACTCTGCTCTCCCTGTAAGACGTTGCTCTCTCCCTCTCCTCTAAAACTGCCCATCTTCTCCCCCTTCCTTTCCAAACAAACTAAAAACAAAAACACCTAATCACTCATTCCAAATCAAAAATGGATTTCTCACGAATTACATGCCAAGCAAGAGGGTGACTGGTTCCAACCCTCCCAGCTTCCTTCGCCCTTCACGCCTGGGATAACTGCGCTTTCTCTGGGAGTTTTCCAAGTGTGGTAGGTCCAGACCACCTGGAAAAAACTCATGGCCTTCTGAGGCATCAATCCCTTTACCAGAGCCATGTACGCATTTCTGGGTTTGGCATGACCGAAACGGGCCATTTCGAGAAAAAGACACCTTACCGGCGTCTCCACAAAAGCAAGCAGGCCTCCTTCCCATTACTTCCAGCTGGACTGGCTCAGCCCGCACAGTGGCGGGGAAGGTGGCTTGGCAGAGCAAACCAGACCCACAACAAGAAGTTTCCGAAGCTCTCCCCCACTCTCTCAAGAAAGCCTCTCCTCCAGAGCACGCCCCCGCAGGAGTCTCTCCCCTGGGACTCCCCCGGGCACCACCGGGCACTCAAAGCAGCGCCCACCCCACAAGCGATCTTTTCTCCAAAACCAGCCCCAAACGGCTTGGGTGGGCGTGCCAGGAACCAGGCCCTAGTCCCCTTCTCCCGATCGGTCTCCCTCGATTTCTCCGCGGTCGAGGTCTCTGTCTCCTCCCAGCCCCTTGGGCTCCGGGCCCTGGCCAGCCCCAGGGTGGCCCTGGGTCCCAGCCAGACTACGACTCTCGCCGGCTTTGTGACCTTGGACAAGTCACTTCCTCCCCTCAGCCTCAGTTTCCTCCTCCGCGAAGCGGAGACCTAGTGGGGTCCTGCCCCGCTCCTCCGGGGGAGGGGACTGCCCACCAGTTGGGAACGCTTTGTGAGCCGCCCGGCGCGGCGGAGGCACAGGGTTCCCGGGGGTTCCCGGCCGGACAAAGCTGTGCCGGGCTGCGCTCCTCCCGCTCCGCCACCCGGGCGGGTGGCCCTCACGCCTCGGGCCCCTCACCCCGGGAACCGGACCGGCCCCCGCCCTTCCCCACCCGGTCCACTCCCGGACCCAGTACCTGCTCCCGGCGCTCGGCCGCAGGCGCCGCCACCCTGCGCGCCCGCCCGGAGAGGCCCGTGGCTCTGAGGGCTATGACGGTCGGCGTCGGTGGGCTCGGGCCGGGACGGAGGCGGCGGCGGCGGGGGTCGCGGACGGCGCGGGGGCCCGAGCTCGGCGGGGCCCGGCCTGGGAGACGACGACTGAGGCTGGAAGTGCGCGGCGGCGGCGGCGGCGGCTGAGGCGGCGGCGGCGACCGCGGCGGCGGCGCTTCCGCTCATGGCGGGGCCGCGGACAGCAGCTCTGGCTGAGACTCGACTCCGGCGCGGCGGACACTGCTTGGGCCCGGGCCGGCGGCAGAAGCAGCGGTGGTGGCGACGGAGGCGGCTCCCGGAGGGGCAGGAGGCGGAGCCGGGAAGCGGCAGCGGCGGCGGCGGCGGAGGGGGCGGGGACGCGGAGGGGGCGGGGACGTCGGCGGCTCCGCCAATGGGAGCCGGCTTCCTCGGCCGCGGCTCCTGGGCGGCGGGCGTCGTTGAGGGGGATCCTCCGGCGCTGCCGCTGTCTGAGGCGCGGAGGCCGCGGGCCAGCAGCCTGCCCCGGGCGCCCGGCTTGTGGGGCCGTCCCGCCCCCGCCCCGCCCAGGGGCGCGGCTGCGGGCCTCGGGGGCTAGGCCTCGCGCTCCTCGGCCCGCTCGCTCGGGCTCCGCCGCCTTCCGCGCCAGTGTTTGCGCAGGCTGACGTGCCGGGGACCCGGCCGGGGGAGCGCAGCCCGGCCGCCCGCCGCGGCCCCGCGCCCCGCGGTCACGCCGCTTCGGCCCGGGGCGCGCCGGCTGTGTAGCCGCCGTCTGCTCTGCCTCTCCTGGCTGTTTCCTCAAAGTTTTCCCCCTTCAGACTCAAGAAAGGAACTCTTGCTTCTCTTCCGAGGCTGTTTCAATGATAGATCAGTCTTCTCGGGCTCTGGGGGGGTGCAGAGGCGGAAACGAAACTGACGGAGACCAGCTGCCCTCCCCGGGCCCCGAAGGCCGATCTGAATTGTGAACAGCAGCCAGCCGGCCCCTAACCCTCCTCTCCGACTTTCTCTTCCTCCTCCTCACTTTGAGTGTCCTTCTTAAAACACTTGGAGGAAATCATGCAGCCCAGCTGGGCCTTGTCTGAGAATAGATAGGCTGTGAGGTGAGGAAAGGATGCGAGCCTTACTGATGGCTTTCCTGTGAAGGAGGAATTCGGATTTGTGCCCCTTCACCGCCGCTTCCTCGACGCTTCTGGTCACTGAGCCCATTGCCTTCCCATCTTCCTCAGACTTCAATGTCAAAATAAGCTCGATCGTGTACTAGAAGTGCCCCTAAATACAGGGTGAGGGTGCAGTTTAGCTTCCTCATTTAAGAAAAGTATTACCCAGCAGAGTTGGGTGTGTTAATGCATGCCTGTAATGCCCGCACTAGGGAGGCTGAGGCGGTAGGATTGTAAATTTGAGGCCAGTCTGAGCTACATAGCAAGACTCAGTCTTGAAAGAAAAATAATAAAAGAGTGTGATATTGTCTTTACCCTTTCCCCACATGCAGCCACCAACTAGAGACAGCAGAGAGTTATAGAGCACGCGAGTTCTACAAATTGACAAAACGTGCTGAATGGATCCTGTGAAAGAAGTGTAACTGACTCTCTGGGGCAAGAGACGTTTCATATTCCATCTTGATACTTAACTAAGTATGTGATCGTATAATCTTTCATCCACAGAATCATCAGCCATATTAGGCACTGAGGTTACAGTGATACTAAAGATACAGTTCAGGCCTTCCAAGAGTTCACAATGTCCTTAGAGGACAGTAAAAAGTTCTTAGAAGTTAAGAATTTAATGATGAAGATGTTTTATGTACATGTACCCACTCTGTAATGAATGTGATCATTATGTACTGCAAATATGAATAATAAAAATGTTTAAAAACAATCTACCAATGAGTAGAAATTCACAAAGTGGACTAAGAAAACGTCTTTGGCCAACAGACCTAAGATTTCCTGAATTCCATCTTTGACTTTCTAGTCACAGAGGAGGTAGGAAATACCTTATTACCAGGTGGGCCTTCCATCCAAGTGCCCATTGAGGAACATTCATAAACTACTGTGTGTAAGAACCTTGCTTCCTTTTTTAGGTCTCACCAGCCTTGAGCAAAAAGTAGGTATATTTTTGCCCCCAAACCCAAATCTGTCTTAGCTCTTACAACTCCAATTTGATCATATGCTTGCCTAGTATGTGCGAGGGCCTGGCTTCAATGCCCAATACCTAAAACAATGAAAGGAAAAGAAAGAAAAGCTCTTAGTCAAGGGATGAAATGCAGAGGTGTTAGGGACAGACTGATGCTAAGGTGGTAGAATGAAAAAGGGAATAAATTGTTGAGGAAGATGACAAAGATTTTTGGTTTGAACAATTAAGTGATAGGACTACCACTCCTGAAGGCAGGGAATATGATACAGAGAACCGTGAGGACCAGAGAACTGAGGTCTGTTTAGGTCGACTTGTTTGTTTGTTAATTGTGGTACTGAGGATTGAACTCAGGGCCTTGTACATGCTAGGCAAACACTCTACCACTAAGTACATGCCCAGCCCCAAGTCAGTTTATTTCTTAACCCTCCACATAAAACAAGGAGACTGAAGTGATTGGAGTAGAGTTATTGCTATATATTTTCTAATGGCTTTCTGAGATTGGGATCCAAAGATTTGCAAAGTAGAGGCAAACTAGCAGAGTATCCCATTTCATTCTGTCTCTCTTTTTTTAAAATTGTGATATATATAGTATAATATAATATAAAATTTATTATTTTAAACTAGGCACATATCTGTAATCGTGGCATTCAAGGGGCTAAGATAGGAGAGTCAACAGTTTAAGGCCAGCCTGGGCTACATGATGAATTAAAAAGCAGCCTAGACTACATAGAAAGACTCTTATCTTAATAAAAAGTACATATAAACCTTGATTATTTTAATTTTTTTCAAACACATAACTGTAATGTATTAACTAGATTCATAATATCATACAACCATTACAACTATCCATTTCCATTTATATTATCCCAAACAGAAATTCTCTACTCATTACATAAAAACTCCCAATTCCATCCTCTTTCTAGCCTTTGATTGATATATCCTTTTTTTTTTTTTTTTTTGTATGTTCTCTTTCTGTATCTATGAAATCATAATGCCTCCTCCATTTGTCTCCCTAGGGATCAAACCCAGGGCTTTACACATGCTTGGACATACTTTATGAATTTAGGTATTTTAAGTTCCTCATACAAGTAGAATTACACTATATTTGTCTTTTTGTTTCTGTCTGAATCATTTCACTTAGCACAATATTTCCAGGTTTCATCCAAGAAGCACATATCAGAATTTGTTTTTTAAGGCTTAATAATATTCTATTGCACGTACGTATGACATTTGTGTATACATTCATCTGGCAGTGGACATGTCGGTTGCTTCTACCTTTCAGGCACTGTGAATAATGCTGCTAGAAGAACCAGTTTATGTAAGTCCTGAGTCCCTGCTTTCAGTTCTTTTGAGTATATACCTAGGAATGGTATTACTGTGTCCCATGGAAACTCTATGCTTAACTTTTGAAGAACTACCAAACAGAGGCTATACCATTGTATATTTCTATGCTCAGTGCACAAGGATTGCAATTTCTCAACATCCACACCAACACTTTTTAGTTTCCTTTTCTTTCCTGTTTATAATAACTATTCTAATGGGTGTGAAGTAGGTTCACATGATTTTGGTTTACATTTCTCAGTTCACTTCCAAGTGCAGCACAAGGTCTGTTACTTGTATTGTCTTCCAGCACAGCTTGCAAATTGCAAATTATTTAGTTGGGGTTGTGAAGAGAAAAAGAAATGCTAAGAGATTTTTTGTGGGTTTTTTGTTTTTGTTTTTGTTCTTGCTTATGGGGCCTTGCACATGCTAAGCACATGGTCTATCACTGAGCTACATGAGTTACTTCATGAAAAAAATTAAGACAATAATAGGTTCCTAGTAGCATGCAAAACTAAGAGGAGCAAGATAGTATAAGTACACAAAATAGTATTTTGCAACTTTAGCAGCTAACAGACTCCATGTAAGGGGGAACTGGATGGAAGTTATTACATATCTAAGCAAGGCAATGGAAATAGCAATGTGAAATGAAACGGCTAAACTGAACATTATGGTGCACATTTTATAATCCCAGCACTTAGGAGGGTGAGGCAGGAGCATTCCCTACCCACCCCTGAATTCAGGGTCAACGAAGGCTGCATAGTGAGTTCAAGGCCAGCCTCAAGACCCTGTCTCAAAAAAAAAAAATCTATATTAAAGAACTAGAAGCTGAAACAGATGATAAATTCAATCACCAATACCACATGAGTACACTTGTTCACAAGTACATCACAAATGTATGTGAGAAGAAAAATATATGTGAAACACCTCTAAGGTTTCCCTGAAATACTTAGGGATGAAAGTTGCAGACTATAGATTAGGGGAAAATAACACATGAGGACCATTTTGTCTCACTGTTACAACACTAGTGAGCATGAGTTTTTATTTCCTTAACCTAGATTCCTACAAGTACAATGGTTAACTAATGTTTCTTGAGGTTTTACTTTCCAGAGTAAATGTAGCAATTTATGTTTACTCAGAACTAGGAGGTAAAATTAACTCTGTCCCTCACATGCAGGGCACCTCATGTTTGTATTTACTTTTCCTTTCTTCTTTTTTCTTGACTTGCTAGGAATCAAACCCAGGACCTCACACATTCTAGGCAAGTGCTCTGCCACTGGGCCACATTCCCAGCCCTATTCTTTCTCATTGACCCACATTCTTCAGTTCTATTTATCTTTCTCGCTGCAGCAAATCATTCCAGTGTGTTTCATGTACATTCTTTGTAGGCATTTATATGCAATATTATTACTTTAGAGATATGTATTTTTTACAGTACTACTTCAAATGGGAAAGGAAACTACAGAGAAATAAAGGGGAAAGAAAGAAAGGAAAAAGAAAAAAATGAGAAAAGTAGGAAAAAATGGAAACAAACTTTTGTAAATGAAGAAGAAAAAAGGGGTTGAAGGGAAGGTGGGGAATGGTTAAAATAAAGAATCAAGGTGTATCATGTACAGGTACAAACTCCCTACGGTGTATGCGATCATTAAGTATATCTAAAATGCACCAATAAACAATTTAAAACAACAAAAAACTTTTTTTAAAGTTAACTAAACTGGGCCAGGGACTTAGCTCAGTGGCTCAAGCACTTGCCCGGTAAGTGCAAGGTCACGAGTTTGATCCCTGGTACCAAAAATAAAAAAATAAAAAAAAACAACAATGGTAGTTTAATTTTTCTTCTTCTTTCTTTCTTTCTTTCTTTCTTTCTTTCTTTCTTTCTTTCTTCCTTCCTTTCTTTCTTTCTTTCATTCTTTCTTCTTCCTTGCAGCACATATTTTTAAGATCTGGTTCACTGCTCCTAACCACTGCGTACGTAACATTCCATCTACCACATTCTGCCTAATGACTTCAACTACAGATACCAAATTACTTCCAACGCTCCACAATCAAAAGCAGGGCTGCTGTGAATATCTTTCTATGCCGCTTACAGGGACTGTGTAAGAATTTGTTTGTGTTATAAATTAGTGGGAGAATTCTATATTTTATAAGTTTTTTCTCCTTTCTTTAGTTTTTATTGTTGTTATTCCTGATAAGGGTAAACATATGTGTGTGTGTTTCTTTTTTTTTCTTTTCTTTTTTTTTTTTATTAGGGATCAAACTTATGACCTTGCATTTGCCAGGCAGGCACTCATGCCACTGAGCTAAATCCCCAGTCTTGTGTGTGTATTTCTTTGTGTGTGTGTTTGTGTGTGTGTGTGTGTGTATTTCTTTACCACTGTATTCTGCTAGGAATTTTCTAGTCACATTCTTAGCCCTATATTTCATTGCTTCTTTAAAGACTAACTTAGTCTTTAATTGATTGTAATAGATTGAATAAATGTGCTACGTGAGTCCACACATGAATCCATAATGAAACTCAAAGACAGAGAAAAAGGAGGAAAAATCTCATTTGACACCATCGGAAACACTATGATACCAACTGCTTTGTCAGGAAATTAGTTACTAAGGAGAAAGAATGAAACATGTAACCTGCTATTTTAGGAAGAAATTAGATCCACCCTCATTTGATGAGGTGAAACTTCTTGACAGAAGAATGCCAGCTAATAAATGATTGATAAAATTAGAAAATCACCATTTTGCACTCTCCAGTGAGAAAACTGATTCAGGCCAGGATCAGCAGTGAATGTTAAACAATTAAAAAGGAAAGAAAAAAGGCCAATCTACCATTGTATCTATTTCTCACCATTCACTTGCTCTACAAACACTTCCAATTTCCCTTCTGCTCTTGTCACTCTAGTGAAACTGCATGCTTGAGAGGGAATGGTGACTTCTCAATTGCTAAATACAATGGCCTTTTCTCAGTTCTCATCTTCCACAATCCCTTTATGGTATTTGACATTAGATTCCAATTCCCTTTTTCTTGTAACTCTCTCCTTTCATCTACAAAATACGGGCTATCTGCTCCCGTGTAACAAACCACTCTAATATTTAGTGGTTTAAAACAACAATTTTTCTTTATCGTTCATGGCTAGTGGTAGACTAGGCTCAGTTGGGTGGTTCTCACTTGGAACCTCTGCTGAGGTTGCAGTGAGACAGTGGCTAGAGCTAGATCCATCAGAAAGCTCAAACAGATCAAACCTCAAAGATGGCTTCTTCGTGCACTTTTCTGGTACCTCAACTGGGATAACTGGAAGACCTATAGATTAGTGAGACATTTCTCTCCATGGCTGGTTTTATGCTTCCTAATAGCATGCTGGATGTAGGGTAGATGGACTTCTTGTACCATGCCTGGCTTCCCTCAGAGCAAGTGTGTTAGGGAGAAGCTGTAAGGCTTTTCAGAAGAATATGTATCATGTGGTTGTATCAGGCAATATTATGAGCATTGCTTTCTTTAGGGAAGGAAAAGAACACAAAGTCTTTTACAAAGCTAAGTGTAAAATCCATCCATGTAGCTGACTGTGGTGATGCATGTCTGTAAACACAGCACTTGGGAGACTGAGGCAGGTGGCTTGCCGCAAGTTCAAGGTCAACCAGGGCTCATAGTGAATTTGCAGCCAGCCTGAACTATATAGTGAGAACTTGTCTCAAAAAAAAAAATCTATCCATGTTTTTATTGTTTTATTTTTAATATGTATTCATCCATATCCAATACACAAGCAAATTCAAAATACTTTTGGATTAACCTAGCTTTCATAGAACCAGAAATTATCTTTTCTCCTACATTAGTGTTTCCACAGTTTACTTACCCTTAATTAAATAATATAATTTCAGTAATACAACTAACATAAATAGGTTTAGAGACAAATCTCTTTCAGCCAATGGAGTCATTAAGTATCAGATTCAGTTGGCTGTGAGTATTCAGTACACATAAGCATAAGTTAATATTTTTGTATACAGATAAACAGCATGGTTAATCTGGTTAGTTAAATTTCTTTTTCTTTCTTTTTTTTTTTTTTTTTTGAGACAGGGTTTCACTCTGTAGCTCAAAGTGTCCTTGAACTCACTATGTAGCCCAGGCTGGTCTCAAACTCAAAGTGACCCTCCTGCCTCAGCTGGGATTACAGGCATGTGCCACCACATCCAGCTCTAAATTTCTAATATATACAATTTATCTAATATATCATTTTGATTGGAAATACCATAAGTCACTTTAAGAAATATACAATTTATTGATTCATATAATGCAAAGCTGGGTTGAGTCAGGGCTGGAATGATGTCATCGGGTCACTCTTCTTTCTCTCAGCTGTGCTCAACTGTGTTAGCCTCGCTCACCCCACGACCCCATATAATGGCAAACTAGCAACAACGGCTCCCAGCACTGAAAAGGAACGTGTACCTCTCTCTGAAATCCAAGAGAATGTCTCACTGCTATGACTGGCTAAGACTGAGTGTGTGCCCATCTCTGTGTTGAACTGTGACCAGGGCAATGTGATGAACTCCTTGACCTAAGACTGAGAGTTCCATCCCTCCCTGAAGCTTGACATAAGAATTGCCTTGGAACTTTCAAGCATCCTATTGTAGAAGTCTATTCCTGGGTAATAATTGGAGTGAAGGAAGAAGATGAGACAAGTACAGGTGATGTTCTTCTCCTTGCCCCTACCCTACATACAGCTCCCAGCATATTTCCCTGCGTAGAACTGGCATTGAAAGCATCTTCCTCTTGACTCACTGTGCACCTTGCTGCAGCTTATAGACTTGCCCTGGCTGAGCAAGATGTCAGTCTCTATTTGCTTCAGTGTTGTCATCTTCTGATATTGTGTACAATCAAAAGACCTCAAAGCATAGGTCTGAATGGGATTCAGACTTAGGAACTTGTAGATTTGAGCTCTGTATAGAATTTCCTGAGGAAAATCTTCCCCACTCTAGCTCAAGTCTTGTATATTACTGTGTAATACTGATTATGATGAGGCTGTGGTTTTACTTTCACCTTTTGGGTTTGTACAAGAGCCACTTTTAGAGATCCTCTCCTTGGGTCTTTCTCATAATCCTCCTTCCTGACCCTGCCTCCCCTCAGACCCTCTCTTCCTGGCAGCCACAGCTGCCTGGCTGGAGGGCACTCAGTCGGCACTGTCGCCTAGGCAACCCAGAAGGGGGCTTCAATCTACTGTCTCCCCAGAGGGGTTGGGCTGGCCCTGAGCCAGGAAGAGGCAGGGGGCCAGGGACCTGGCTGGCCCTGCGCAGGGCATGTAGGGAAGTAAACAGATACTGGTGTGCTGCCTGCCACAAAACAAGGGAGAATGGGTGTAATTTTGTGTGGGGCAAGCAAATGGCCAAGGATGTTTCCAGGCTAAGAGAACAGGAATGGGGCAGGAGAACAAAAGACCTTTCATGCATCTTGGGCTCAGACCTGCAAGGTTGGAACTAAAAGGCTGAGCGTTGGTATTCATTTCTAGCCACTTTGTGGCTTAAAGCAACAGATTTTTTTTTTTTTTGGTCTCTTAATTATGGAGACTAGACATCTGAAAATCAAACTATTGGCAGAGCTGTTCTCCCTCCAGAACCTGCAAGGCGATTCCTCTTTGCCTCTTCCTAGCTCCTAATGGTTTGGGGCAGTCTTGACTTGTGGCTCCAAACCCCCTCACTACTTTCATAGTCACAGTATGTTCTCCATCTGTTTTCACATGGTCCTCTTAGGAGGACACTAGTCACGCCACATTGGGAGCCCACTTTTCCTCCAGTGTGACTTCATCTTAACTAGTCACATCGGCAATGACCCTAGATCCAAACAAGGTCACATTCTGAGATAGGAAGGCTTTGAACTTTAACATATTTTTTAAGAGACACAATTCAACCAATAAGAGGCTCCCAGATGGGTGTGAAATGGTGAGAAAGATGGCTTTTGAGGTTCCTAGAATACAAGATGAAGAAAAGGTAATTGACCAGACTATGGGAATCCTGGAACAACAGCCTGAAAAATTATGGCTTTTATTTAGGAGAGAGAAACCCTGAAAGGTCTTAAAGCAGACGGCTGTGTAACAACTTATGAGACTCAGAGTTTTTGTCACACTATGCTTTGTTGATTTTTCAGTGCTTATGGAATGAACCATTCTGTTCTCAAAACATACCCCTCAGTTACCTCCTTAACACTTAATAGCACCTAACCAAATAGTTAAAGCATGACAAAAACCTCCAAAATGAACAGCACAGAGTTTGGAGTTGTTCAAAAGTAAACTGCTGCTTATCAGCTATAACAGCTTTAGATGTTTTGTCAGTTAAATAAGGATAGTAACAGAGTCTTCAGAGGAATTACTTGTGTGTGTTTTAGAAACTACCAGACAGGGCTGGGAATACAGCTCAGTGGTGCAGTGCCTGCCTGGAAAGCATGAGGTCCTGACTTTGATTACCCATACCCATAAGGAAAAAAACAAAACAACAACAAAATAAAAACTCAGCAGCTAGGTGTGGTGGGGCTCATTTGTGATCCCAGCCCTCGATAGACTGAGACAGGAGGAGCTCTGTGAGTTTGAGACCAGCCTGAACTACATGAGGAGACCTTGTCTAAAAAATAAAAAATAAAAAAAAAGATGTTTATTTTGCTAAGGAAGGCCGCAGAAGCAAATTATCACTAAAGCTGATGGTCAGTACGTTAGATCTTGGAGCTACTGCCCCTCACTTCTTCCTTCCAGGAATAACGATCTCCCAGATTTCCCCAACACTTTTCAGTTTTCTAAATACTCTATTACTCATCCTCCTTCCCCCTATGCAATCTCCATGACAATCTCATGAGGTAGTCAGGGCTGTGATTATTTTCTCCATTTTCCAGACAAAAAACCAAGACCCAGATGGGTTAAATCAGCTGCTTTCAACATTTTTTTTTCTTCTGGGACACATATGACAAATGATGCTTTCAGGTAGACCACCCTCCCACGTGTAATTTCCTGCCATGTATCCACCCTTTCTTCACAACTGGAAATTATTTAATGTAATACAGTCATGAAGGAGAAAAAGAAGAGTTATATGTAACTGATGTGGAAATTGTCTTTGATATACTGTGGATTAAAAAAATCAGGTTGCAAATTTACCATTTATAGTAATAGTCTTATTATTGCATCTATTGAGTACATGTCATTTTACATGTACATGAAGTTGTCAGAAAGGCTGCATATGAAACTGTTAACAGTGGTGTACTCTGGAATTGAGGGCTGAAAGATAGTGGAGTAGGGAAATGCAGTTGCACTTTTACTTTATATAATTTTTGGAAGAATGTATTATTTTATAATGAAAACTTAATTCTATTTTGAAAAAAAAAAGCATTCAGTATGCAAGCTACATTGTTATAGGCAGACCCTGAATCTGCTCTGATTTGCTTCAAGGAAATCATTCATGAATATGTATAAACTATCTCTGGAAAGATATTCAAGGAGCTGATGACAGTTGCTGCCTCTAGAGAGAGTGTCTGGGGGACACTGTTTGGCATCAGGGATGGGAAGAAAATGGACTTTTCACTGTACACTCTTTCATAAGATTTAATTTGTTTTCAACCAAGTGAATGTATTATGAATTTGAATAAATTGAAGGAATACTATTAAAAGCTTCAGTGATTTATAATTACCAACGAATAATTTGTAACTCAGCTTACCACTGATTATGACACACCAGTTCTTCCTACTGGATTGGATACTAAGCACTGTGCTAATGTTCAAACTCAGGCTTTCAGAGTCCAAGTCCACGATTTTATACTATATTGTTTTTCAGTGTGATTGCTTTAAGGGTTGAACCCTCACAGGTCCACTATCCATAGTTCCAACCCCAGGCTTAACAAACCACGGCAGTAATGTCACAGTTGCTTTGGCAGAGAAGTCAGAACTGTGGAATTAATTCGCCAATCATGTTCTACATTGCTTTGCCTACCTCTTTTTTCCCCCTCTTGAAATATAATTTCCATGTGACAAAGTGCACAAATATTAAAAGTTCAACTTAATGAATTTTTATATTCACATGTTCACCTGTATCAAATTCCTGGATCAAAATGCTGGACAATATTATCTGTTTGTAAGGCTCCTTCCTACAGCCTCCAAGCCATACCGCCCTCTCCGGATAGCCACTATTCCGACTGCTGTCACTGTAAACTAATTTTTTCTGTGTGAGAATTTCATATAAATGAAATCATAAGATATCTACTTTTTGGTGTCGAATATCTGTTGCTTAATATTTTGTGAGTTTTATCCATGTTTTTGTGTGTAGCAATTGTTAGTTCATTTCAGGATTAGAAGTGCTGAGTCATGGGTTGTACATATATTTAACTTTATATATTCTGTCAAACAATGGTCTAATTTATACTCCCACTGACAATGTTAGAAAAATCCAGCTGTTTCACATTCTCACACACACCTGGTACTGTCAGTATTTTTAACTTTAGTAGAAGTTGCCAACTCTGCTTTGACACTGTTTTAGTTCTATGGTTCCCCATCTACTTAATCCTCTGGTCTGACCACTCCTCAATAAACTTTTTGGAGGCTGGGGATTTAGCTCAGTAGCACAAGAACCTGCCTGGCAAGTGCAAGTTTGTGAGTTCGATCCCCGGTACCAAAAAAAAAAGAAACAAAGAAAATCTTTGGGCTCCTGACCAACCATTCCCATCTTTTCTTTCCTGGAATAGAGCCTTCTCCTTCTATGACCCCAGCCCCTGATGGAATCCTAGCACTCATCACAAACAAATCTGATCTCTGCTACAGGCTGAGACCTGATTCCAGCATAGACGAAGCCCTAATGCTAATCACAGACTAGTCTCAACCCTAATCACAGACTGTGCTCTTAGCCTACCACACACTGAGTCCTAATCACAGGTACAGGGTGAACCCCCATCCCAATGACTGTCTGAGCTGTGACCCTAGAAAAAGACTGAGCTCTAATTTCAGAGCGAAGTTTAAACCGAGCTGATCCAAACTAAGACTGGTAAAGACAAATGGGCTAAGCACAATACAAGAAATTATTAGAAAATATGAAATTACCATAATAAAATGCATTTTTGCTAAGTTAGGGACAGAGATTACCATTAACCCCACCCTGCTGTGTAATAAAGAATAGACCGGGAGGTGTGCGGCTCGGGCCGGGAAGCCTGAAGTTAAGAAGTCCTGCAGATGGTGGTGGAGAGACGGTAACCTTCTTCCTGTCCTCACAAGATGGCAGGTTTATTTTAAGTGTGTTTTAACAGCTCAAAAAATGGATTCAAAGAACACTGGGGGAAGCCTCTAATTTTTTGGGCTTCTGCCCATGGTACATTTTTTTTTATTTAACACAATCGTATTTGACTCCCAGTGGGATTTGTTCCTTCATTACTTTCTGATCATATTGCTGTTCACATCCCCCTCACTGCAGTGGCTGAGGGGAAGGAAAAAGAATCCAGAAGGGCCTTGAGAATGAATGCTTAGAGATTTTGTTTGCCCTGTGTCTACTAATCAGCAGCAAGCTGAGAACATAATTTCCACTTTCCCTCATTCCCTTGAGAAAAATCTTGATTTTCCCCTTACCACTGTGAACAGTGCCCCTCAATGGACTATCTCCTGTGAAAGATGGGTGAGGAGTCCTCAGCACAAAGCAGGCTTTCACAATATTTTTCTCACCAGGATAAAAATCCTGATTAGTTTGAAATTCCTGAGTTACTACCCATCGACAGGGTAAGACATCTTGTGTGATAGAACCACAAAGCATAAGAAAATGAGTCAGGAGCATTCTGCCACCATATGTAACCTGGTACAAATTATCTTCTCTCTATAGGCTGCTTCTAACCATCTAGAACAATAAAGTTAACTAAGTTTTTTATAATACCTTATCTCATGGGATTTTTATTTTGTGCTAGGAATTGAACCCAGGACCTTGAGCTTGCCAGGCAGTCACTTATGCCACTGAGCTATATCCCTGGCCCCATGGCTCTTTATAATAATCTCGATAAGATGAGAACTCTTATTATTCCAGTTTTACAAAAGAGATAGCAGGGATTTAGAGAGATTAAGACTAGTTAAAGGCACATTTTGTCTGGTTGCAATTCAATGTCACACTTAAGTGTCATTATTTGTCACTAACAAGTCTATTGAAAAAATCAATATTTTACATTCTTATGGGCCAAACAGTATTTTGGAGAAAGAAACAGAGATTTTTTCGGAAGTAATCCTATTAACTGTTCCGAAGGTCAGTGTGTCAGCCAAGGAGGATATGAACAAAGGGTTTTCTCTTTTTCCTTTACTGAGGGCAACTTTGGGTTAACCTTCTGGCTGTGTCTCCTGTGTATCTAGCAAGGGGGCCATGTCCAGTAAAGCACTGGGCAGCATTTCTTATGCTCAGAAACAAAACAAAACTCTTGATTACCTCTGGTGGGATGCCATGGTTTTGGTCCTCCCTAACTGCAAAACTCTTCCTTTTTATTCAATCAGATTTTATTGGTACATTTTAAATATATATAACGATCCCATCCATCATAGAGAATTTGTACCTGTGCGAATACATGCAGCTTACTTTCCCTCATCCCCTAGCTCCCTTCAGCTCCTCCTCCCCTCCCCATCTACCAAAGCTTCTTTTCCATGTTTTCTTTCTTTTCCCAATTTTTTTTTACCTTTTCCTTTTTTCCTTTTCCCCTCCCCTCTTCATTGTTCCCCTCCTTATTTGGATATTTTCTTCCTATTTTATAATACCTATTATACAATTTGGTCCTTATTTACACTTTTGGTTTCTCGCACCAGAGAAAGAATGCAGTATTTATACATGTGTGTCTGATTTATTTCGCTTAAGTTGGACTCAAGTTGGTTCCATTTTGTTAGAAATATCTCCAGTGTATCCTTTTTATGGCAGAATAGTACTCCAGTGTATAAAAAACCCACACTGCAGTGGCTCTTCTAACTAGGCTCATCTTCTGTGAGACTCCTGAAAGCTATGTCAATGAAACACAAGATTTTTTTTTGAACACAAGATTTTAACTATTATTTGGGACAGGGTACTTCTAAATTAGTTACCATACCCACTATTTGATCTTGTCTCCTTGTACCTGAATTGTCACCTGGGGTGGGGAGGGCCAAAAAAGACTAACCACTGGATAAGTACAAGAACTTCTACTGAAGGAACAGAGATGCCCAGTATAGTATTTTTTTCCTCTGGAATTTTCTGAGTTAATTGGACATCAAAGGAGGCCTATGGTAATTGGATATAGCTAAATATCTAGTTGAAAGACTAATCAGCAGCAAACATTTTAGGGGACAAATATAAGCAGTTTTGAGATAAGATTCCTACTTGGTTTTGTCTGCCTGAGCAGGGTTCTCACTGCTGGCCACACTGGCCTTGCACTGAAATGATCTTGTGGAATTATTTGCCACGACAGAGGCAGCAATGAAAAGGGACAAAACACTACCACACACAACAAGACGAGTCTCCTAGACCTAATAGTGAAGGAAAGAAGCCAGACACAAAACAATTGGGCACTGGAAAATTCCACCTCTGTAACATTCAAACATACACAAAACTAACCTGAATAATGGCTATGATGGAAGAATAGCTCCTAAAAGCAGAAAGAAGCTGTTGTAGTCAGGGGTTGGGAAGAGAACAATTACATACAGGACACAGAATTTATACTATTTTTTGATCATCATCCAGAGTTAAATACAATAAAGTGCAGGAAATTTGTCCATAACACTGAAGACCCAGAATATTCATCCAAGGACCTGGATCCCACAGCAATGTCCCACATGAGTCCAGCTGAAGACCTAGAGCCTATGACAATGTCTTCCAAGAGTCCATGTGGAGGTCTAGAGCCCATGAGAAGAACTTACACCAGTCTGTTTCATGGATCTGTGCTGGGAAGGCCCAAATGTCAGCAGTGGGAGCTAGAAAGTCTATGCCAGCGGGATAAAGGAGCTGTGCCAGTAGGCTGAGGGCTCTACACTGGAGCCAAGAAGTCACGTTCAAAATAAGGACCAGGGCTTCCCTGAAAAGTACCACAGTCATCCTCAGTGGCAAGGAGGTCCTGAGTTCCTCTGATGATGAGAACAGTTGAGTACATGCCAGGAAACCAGCGTGACAAGCTTCTGGAGATTAAACAGCACACATCTTCCCGTCCAGAGCTAGGAAATAATGCTCAATGTAAAGACCAAAGCTCCACCAAAGTAAACCAAAGCTATTCGCAGGTACATGGTCCTGAGCTCCTCCGATAATGGTCAAATTCTTATCCAAGAAGCTAGTCATGATGAGCTCCTCCAGGAGAACCAATGGCTCAAAACAGCAACACTTAGGAGAACCCACAATACATCACTCTTCTCCACATTTCTGTTTATGCTGCCAACTTTGCTCAGGTGGGCCATCTATACTCACCACCATGCTGATTTAATTCAGCTGGTGCTAAGCTGACCACCTTTTTAATCCATATCAGAAGCCTTCCAGGGGGCTATAAATATTTTGTACTTTGATCTCTTTTGGTTACATGAGTGGATGAACATATTCATAAAATACCTGAAAGCAGCCTTAATCAAGGATTCCAGAAATAGAAAGAAAGACTGGACCCAAAGGAGGAGGTATTGCTTAATTGGTTTGAGATCTTGGACTGGAGGCTGCATCTTCATGAAAAGTGCTCATTGACCCAAATGTAGAGAACATAAGCCCTGTGGTAAGATGTGTGCACAGCCTTTCAATCAGGGGAACCCAAGACTTTGAAGAAAGAAGAAATAGAGACACAGGACCTGGGTGTTCAATTTCCAAGGGAAGAACAGAAGCAGATGCTGAGGCTGCAATCAAAAGGCAAAACTCTACTATACAAGGGGCCATTCCTATAAAACTCAGGAAAGACAGTATTTGTAAATATCAAGTGAGAGCTTTTGGAATAACATTATACTCTGAATCCCTCCCTCTACAGTATTTTAGAAGAGGTTTAACTGCAGTTAATTTAATAAAGTAATGCATACAGCCTTATTATCAGTCAGTGTGGAGCATAGATGTCACCTGAAATTAGATCCTGTCCTTGTTGAAATGGATTAATTCATTACTGGCTTTAGGCTAGAACAAAATTTTTGTAATATGACCAAATTTAGAGGAAACATTAAGTAGTCTTGTCTTACTGGAAATGACTGAAATGTTGGGAGGCCATTGTGCTGGAGAAGCAAAGGTCTGGGGGAAAGGGACCGGGAACAAGAAGTGTCTCCATGTTAGACATGGTAGCACACCCCTGTGATACCAGCACTCTGGGAGGCTGAGGCAAGGACTGCAAGTGGGAGCCTCACTTGGGCAATTTAGCAATTCAGCAAGACCCACTGGGCATGGTGATACACGCCTATAATCTCATCACTCAGGAGTTGAAGGCCAGTCTGACCTACATAAGCGAGTTCAAGGCCAGCCTGCATACACAGGGAGACTCTGCCTCACAAAAAAGAAAAAAAAAAAAAAAAGCAAGATCCCGCCCCTCCCTCCAATGGTTGGGAATATAGCTCAGTGTGAGTCCAATAGTTCAGTGTGTAAGCTCTGAGTTCAATTCCCAGGATGAGAGAGAGAGAGAGAGAGAGAGAGAGAGAGAGAGAGAGAGAGAGAATGTCCATATATTTGAAAGTTTTCCATGAATGATGGATTTGTTCAAAGTGTCTGCAGAGGTGAACAAGGACTAGTGAGGGAAGATTTGAGATCCCAAATGCTGTTTATCGATTTATTTTCTGTGCTAGACTCTGGGAAACAAAGGGGATCATGGCTCACAGGTCCCTTCTCAAGTAAGACTGAAAAAGTGATGACAGAAGTTTTAAGTTGCCACTTGGACTGTGGGTCCTCATCCAGAAAAGAAGCCACTAAAGAGAATGGAAGAAAAAGACCTGAGAATGTCAGGTCTGTAATGACTGTGGAGTCTTCACACCAACTCTAGATTGACTGTATTTGGTCTTCTCTAACATGAAAAAAGTAAATTTGTTTAATTTTTTATTATTTATCTATATTTTCTATTATGTACCACCAATCCTAATCCAGATAAACTAAGCAAAAAAATTTTTTTAACTAAGTAAAAAATTGTTTTATAAAACTAAAATTGAGAGAGCTACCATCCCCATCACCAAAGTATCTACCTTTTCCCTCCAAACAAATAATTCAGGGTCATTGATGTCACTCTCCCACTGGATAATTTTGAACCTTCTCTGTGAATATTAGAGCAAGGTTCTCAAACTACAAAAAAATTGCAAAGAACAAAAGACAGCTCATACACCTAGAAAAAAGTTTTATAAAATGACAGCTGAGGTCATTTTAGATCAAGCCTGGATGTTTGTAGCTAGGCCTCACTCTCCCAGTGTTCAGACTGATGTCATCTTCTTGTGTGTAATTTCTTCAGGTTCTTTAGAACAAAGCCTGTTTCTTAGCTCTTACGCAGCAAGTTGTTTATTCTAGTAGGATGAAACCTATCAAACTGAGTTTTGTGATAGGTCTCTGACACCTACCTCTATGATTACTGTCCACTAGTGTCTGCGTGGACACAGCACAAAGAGCGTGTTTAAATGGGGGAGGGCGCTCTGCTGCTGTCCAAGGTTCTGAACCCGCAATGCCACGGTGAGGCACAGCTGCTCGCCTCATCTCTGAGACACTAATTACACCTGATTAACTCCTTGAAGACTGCTGACTGAGCAAGGTAGGGGGAAGGTGGGAGAACACAGTGAGAACTGAGAGAAAACAGAGATTGCTCAAAGCATAGCCACAAAGGAGAGACCAGCCAACAAATAAGAAAAAAAAAAAGGAAAAATTACTTTGACATTTTAAAAAACAATGTTATCACAACTAACAAAGATGGATAGTTAAAGATGAGCCATATGTGTGTGGTCTAGTGATAGCCAAAGCCGTGCAAGTATTGAGATTGAACAACTACATTTGTGAAGATGGGGAAGCAGAAGGTTATGTAGGTAGAGATGGCAGGAGGAGTTATCTTCACTGGACTTTTACCAGTGTGCCCATGCTTTTCCCTTTCAATCCTTATCAATAGTTTATGATTTTTGATTTTTTTGTTTTTTTTTTTGAGACAGGGTCTCACTATGTAGCCCAGAATGGTCTCGAACTTGTGGTGATCCTCCTGCCTCTGTCTTCCCGGTGCTGGGATTACAGGTGTACACCAATACGCCCAGTCCTTTAGGATGTTTTTTTTGAGACAGAGTCCATCCATGTAGTTCAGGCTTGCCTCAAGCTCATGGTGATCCTCTGACCTTAGCTTCCCAAGAATTGGGACTACAGGTGTGTGCCACCACACCCACATAATTTAGGATTTTTAAAAATAGCATCACAGGTGCTTGGGATACAGTTCAGTGGAAAATTCCTTGCCTAGCATGAGTAAGTCCCTGAGCCCCAGAAGCACAAAAAAAGAGTATAACTAATAATAACCAAGCTAAGTGTGGTGGCACAAGACTTTGGAGCGCTGAGACAGGAGGTTCACAAGTTCAAGTCCATCCTGAGCAATGTAGCTAGTTAGTAAGACTGTCACAAAGGCCTGGATTCAATCCCCAGTACTGCCAATACATAGCTTAAAAAGTAAATAAACAAATAGTGTCACAGAATTTGTAGAATGACATATGTTTTAGAAATCATACAACTAATTTCAAGTCTTTTAAAATGATTTCCATATTTTTGGTTACAAGGAATGTTTTCCATCCCTCAAATTTGGAAAGTGGAATATTATTCCAGGTTCTTCTTTCTCACAACTCATTCCAGCTGCTCACACTGTGTTTGACTTGTTTAGCCAAGTGATTCCCTTTGAACAAGAGTCTTACACTATCCTTGATTCAAATTTATGCTGCATGTTTTAAAATGCATTATCTCAGTTAATCCTATCAAAAGCTCACAATATCAGTATAATGATTCACATCACAATTAAATTCATGCCCTGGATCTTGGAGGCTGTTTGTGAACAGCTGAAAGAATGAATAGTAATTCACAAATGTCAAGGGTCAATTCTAATTTAACCTACCTCTAAAAATAAGATTTGAGGACTTTGAACTCATGAAAAATATTTTATTCTTCATTATATTCTCAACAATACCTGGGCCAGGGCTATAGCTCAGCAGCACAGTGCCTGCCTGGCAAGCAAGAGGTCCTGAGTTCAATTCCTAGTACCAAAAAACCCCAAAAAAGCAGAAACAAAAAACAAAACAAACAAACAAAAAAACAGTATCTACCCTGATTCCTGACACATACTAGGGGCTCTAAAGTATCTTTGAGTAAGTGAAATTAATTAATGTAAATATATAAGTAACATTGCATTTGTATTATTGAAATAGGATCCATTTATGTATATAATACATAAAAGACACATAAGCAAAATCTTAAAATATTCTTAATTATAGTGAAAAGGTTAGGAAAAGAGTTGATGGAGTATCTATTACATGAAATAATGCATTCTTAAAAATTAAGATAGGAGGACCGGGGATTTAGCTCAGTGGCATAAGCGCCTGCCTGGCAAGCACGAGGTCATGAGTTTGATCCCGAGTACAAAAAAAAAAAAAATTAAGGTAGGAACAAAATAGGGTAATAATCTCAGTTTATGTCCAGGTATTGCTCCTGTGCTAGATCAAAATAATTTCATTTATTCTAAGGAAAAGGTGCTAAGTCCTCTATTCTTGTCCTTCTTGTCTCTTTTCTTCCCCATCTCTTTCCCTTTCTGATCTCAATTTCATTTACTGAGATCCTACTGCATTAATGCCCTGTGGCTATTTCAAACCCTGCCTTTAGAGATTTTATGCTCTAGTCAAGAGGAAAAAAGGTCACAGATAGTGCCGTCTTTAACCGCAGGGACATCTGACTTCATGCAATAACATCAAATCCATGGTTTGCCTTGAGCTGCTCTTGCCCTTCATGGGAAGCCTTGGAAGGTATCCTTTTTCCTGAGCCACAGGAATAAAGAAAATTCTAAGCATCCAGATGTGGTGGTGCACATTTGCAATCCCAGCACTCTGGGAAGCTGAGGCAGAAGAATCCCAAATTCAAGTCTAACCTGGGCAATTTAGCAACTTAGTAAAACTGTAAATAAAAAAGTACAAAGTGTTGGGGAGGTAGCTCGGTGAAAATCCAGTCCTCTAGTATACCAAGATAAGAAGAAGAAGAGGAAAAGGAAAAATAAGGAGGAAGAGGACAAGCAGGAAGAAGAGGAGAAGGAAGAGGGAAGGGGAGAGGGAGAGAGAGAGAAAGGAGAGAGGAAGAAGAGAAAAGGTCAGGCCAGGAAGGAAGAGGAAGTGGGAGAAGGAGAAGAAGAAAAAAGAGAAGGCGGAAGAAGAGGAAGAGAAAGCGAGGTGGAGGAGAAGTAAAGGAGGAGTACAGTTCAGTGCATAGGTTCTGGATCCAATCCCCAGAACCATTAAAAAAAATTCCCCCCAACACCAGGCATGGTGGTGTAGGCCTGTAATCCTGCCACTTGAGGGCTGAAGCGGGAGGCTTGCTGTGAGTTTGAGGCCAGTCTGGGCTACACGGTGAGTTGAATGCCAGCCTGAGCTGCACAGCAAGACCCTGACTCAAACAAAACAAAACAAAACAAAACAAAACAACCCTTTCTACAATGTGTAAGTCACTATGGAGCTCCCTGAACTACAACTACAATATCAGTAGGACTTCACTCTGAAATTAAAAACTAGAAGAAGCTCCAGAATGATATTCGAAATGCTTAGTGCTACTCAGAAGAAAGACTTTTAACACCTGGAAGGGGCTTTCCATGTCCTCTTACGTAATCCCTTCATTTTCTAGAACTGGAAGTCAGGGTCCAGAGAGGTCGAAGGGTCTGCTGTGGACCTGCAGCAATCGGGGCAGTTCCAGGGCTAGAGCACAGGGTTAAGGCTCCTGCTAAGTACTTTTCCTGTTCTCTACTGTTACCTGAAGATCTACAGGGTTATCTGGGGCTGACATGAGAGTAACCGTAGGTGGTACCCTGCACCACTCTGATAGGCTGGTGATGCATATTGTAGCTTCTGCACGCAGAGCTTTGCACATGGCAGCCCAGATTTCACTAGTGTGCTCTGAGACTATTCTGAGTGGGGCAGGGCACGCTTTTCACTTTTTAAATTTTTTCTGGTTTTTGAGACAGTCTTGCTATGTAGGCCAGGTTGGCCTTGGATTCACTATGGTGCCCAGGCTGGCCTCTAACTCACAGTGATCCTCTTACCTCAGCCTCCCGAGTGCTGGAATTACAGGTGTACACCACCACACCTGGCTTTCTTTTTTTCTTTGCAGTACCAGGGATGGAACCCAGGACCTTTGCATTGGGATGCATTCCCAGTTCTTTTTATTTTGGGGGCCTGCTGGTCTTTCAGGGTCTTGCTGGGCTTGGCTCAGACTTGGCTCAGTCTCAGAATGCTGGGGTTGCAGATGTGCACCAGAACATCTGGCAATGAAACTATGAAAATATCAATAACTCTGTATTTAATTTAATCTTTAAGAAAAATACAAAAAGCACATCAAACTTTGACTTTATAGATGAGGATATTATATGGGGACTAAAGTTTTCTTTAAAATTGAAATTGAACAGGTGAATGAATTAGAAGAAAAATATTTCTTTAAGTGGAATAGTTAAAACAAGTATAGTGCTAGGTGTGGTAGTGCACACCTATAATCCCAGCACTTGGGAGGCTGAGGCAGGAGGACTGCATGAGTTCAAGGTCAGCCTGAGCTACATAGTGAGTTTGAGCCAGCCTGGGCTACATGGCAAGATCCTATTTCAAAAAACAAATAAACAACAAACACCCCAAAAAACTCTAATTGTAGTGGTGATGCCCATACTCAAGTCAGGAAGATCTCAAGTTCATGGCCAGCCTTGGCAATATAGTGACTCTGTCAAAAAAAAAAAAAGGTACAGTGATACATAACTGTAAACCCAGCACTTGGGAAAGCTGTCTAGGCAGTTTAGCAAAACCCTGTTTTAAAACAAAAAGGACCAAGAATATAGCCCAGTGCAAAGGCCCTGGATTTGCTCTTTAGTAGCATGCATGCATGTACATGCATGCACACACACACACACACACACACACACAGGCTAGCTAATACAAGGATAGAATAAAAGCCATGAAAGTGTGTGCCAGATTCAATGGTGCATGACTGTAATCTCAGTACTTCGGAGAGGAGGCAGAAGGACTGCCACAAGTTCAAAGCCACCCTGGATCTTATTACTTATGCTTTGATTTTATAAGTTAAACAACTGTTTCTAAGATAACAATATGTAATTTATCAACTAGTGATTTCTTTTGGTTATTTTTTGAAATTCTGTACTATTTCTACCCTTTTATCTGTTTTGTTTTTTTTCCTCTAAAAAAAAAGTTCAAGGCCAGCCATAACTGCTACTACTTAGTGAGACCCTTTCTCAAAAAAAAAAAAATCATAAAAGTAGCATGCAAAATATTGAAGTTTAGGAAACATCATGTTTGTTATGTTATCCAGGATCCCACCACACTTAGTTAACATAAAGAACTTTGACATATTTACCTCTTTAGGTCATTATGAGAAGATAACTTTTTAAATTTAAAAATGATAATTGAACAGTTGGACATGGTCAGCAGATGGGGTAAAATGCAGTGAGGAGTGGGTGCCTTTTTTTGGTATGAAAAGACAACTGGGTGGCAGAGTTAGGTCTACATTTTGGTATGTGATGGAAATAATTTTATTTTCAAATATACATTCTTAGATTAATGTAGGGTCGAATGGAAAACCCTGGCCTCTTTTTCTGTAGTCCAATATGGACTTTCAGAAGACCTAGGATTGAATTCTGCTCCTGCCTCTTAGCTTGCCAGGTCACTAAACTCCTCTGAATTTATAAAAAAGCCAAGTTGTAAGAGAAAACTAGGAGAATGTCAAAATGCTTGCTTTGAAAGGGAGAGTGAGAAAATGACTGAAAGAGAAAGGAAGAAAAAGAGGAGGACAAAAGAGAGAAGCCAGGTTGGGGGAATTGTAGGAAGAATGGGAGCTGGTGACATTATTTCAGACTTCGTGTGCTGAAATAGTCATTCTTGTCACAAGCTGCTAGATTTTCTCTTTATGAAAACATTTCTAAGGTGGCAGATGAATATATTTTTAAATTTTTTCCTGAAACATAACACTCCAACAGGATGTGTTGCAGAAATGCCAAGAAAAGAAGGCAGAAGGAGGTAAAATCCTTGACTGAAGAGGGAGAGAAAGGGGTTTATTGGACGGACCTAGGGACCAGAAGTACCATCTCCTCCATGAAGCTTTGCTGACCTCCTGCGTAGAGTTTACTTCTCCCTGTTGGACCCCTGCTTGGTTTACATACCTTATTCTGGGGCTGTTTGTCATTTCCATCAAATGATAAAACCCTTGAGTGCTAGAACTGTGTCTCACTTACTACCTATATTCCCAGTCTCTTCTACAGAAGCTGGATGTGTGGAAATGTTGGTAAATGTTGGATGAATGATTCTGCCAAGAATCGAGACTTCAAGCCAAGACCTATGAGGAATGGGCAAAGCCCAGAGGACACTGAGGCTGCAGAAGAGACAACCCAGGGAACAGAGCTCATTGTTTTCCACCATTTGAGGGACCGTTGTGGGATGTGTACGCAAATGTGTTCTGTGACCCCAACGCAGGGCTGAAACTAAGAAAGCAAGTCTGGCTGGGAATCCAGCACAGCAAGAAAGCTTGCCTCATGTTGCATGATGCTCTGGGTTCAGCCCCCAGTAGTGAGGAGGGGTGGGGAGAAAATAAATCTTAAGAGATCTATTGTACATCAGGTGGCCATAACAGATTTTGAAATGCACTGTATTCTTTTTTTTTTCCTGGTCTGTTTTGAGAGAGGGTTTCATTATGCGGTTCAGACTTGCCTTGAATTCACTTTGTAGCCCAGCCTGGCCTTGAACTCACAGCAATTCTCCTGTCTTAGCCTCCTGAGTGCTGCGATTACAGCCAGTTTGTATTCTTGAAAATAGTTGAGTAGATTTTTAAGTGTTCTCATCACAAGAAATAAGTGTGTGAAGCAAATGCATATGTCAATTAGCTTGGCTTAGCTATTTTATTATGTCTAAGTATCTCATTTATCATAGTTACATGACAAATGTATGTGTTAATTAAAATAAAATAAAGCCAAGCATGGTGGTACATGCTTGTTATGCCAGCGCCTGGGGCCTAAGGTAGGAGGATCGCCAGGAGCCCAAGGCCAGCCTGAACTGCACAGTGAGACCCTGTCTCAAAAAGCCAAAAGCCAAAAGTAGACAAATAAATAAAATAATATTTTAAGAAATCAAAGCAAGGCCAGTTTTTCTCACTCTCATTCTGCAGAACATATTTCTTTTTTAACTTCAATAAATGTAAATCCTCTCTATAATTGAAAACAAACAACAAAAAAGTTTTACTAAGAATTTCTACCTATCCAAATTGGCCAGTACTGTACTGTCACATCCTGTTTTAATAGGGTGTGATTTAAGCAGAGAATAAATTGCTCTTCAGTGATATCTAAATAGAGATACTAAATAGATGCTCTCTGTAGTTTGGCTGTCTACTCTTTATATGTGTCTCTTCTGATCTTTAGGTTTCTGGTTGAGTCTAAAACATTTCCCCATTAGGTACCTCTGTTCATTCTTGGAACCCTGGACTTCACAGCAGGAAGGAAGAAAGCTCAGAAATCAGTTGACCCCAACAATGCCACCACCTCATGATGGAGAGTGAACCCAGATCCTGAATATTGTGAAGGAGTGCTGAACCACTAGCTACACCCAAACTCTCCAGTTCCTTCTTTGTGCCATCTATAGATGAGAGAACCAAGGTAGTGAGGCAGTACTGGAACCCAGATCTCCAGGGTTTCTCTCCATTGATGCCCAAACTATGGTGCCACCAGGTAAGAGTAATATGACCTTCCCTTTCCTGCATCTGGGTCTTGTAATGTGTCAGTAGGTAACTCTATTCCCTGTTTTTTCATTTCAGAATAAAAATTGAAAGAAAAAGACTGGAAATATAGTCCAGAGGCACAGCACATACTTAAAATGCTCAAGATCCTCAGTTCCAATCGCAGCACGCTCCCCCCAGAAAAAAACAATTGAAATCCTAGAACTCGGGAGACTGAAGCTAGAGAACTTCCAGAAGTTCAAGGCCAGCCTGGGCTATAGAGTGAGTTCAAGGCCAGACTGAAATGCAGAGTGAGACCCTACCTTAAAAAAAAAAATCCAAAAACCAAAACAAAACAAAAGAACACCTAGGTTCTAGTTCTGCTTCTCTAGAACTGTGACCTTGGACAAGTTGATTCGCCGCTTACCCTTGGCATGCTATTTATTCTAACATGAGAATAAGTCTACCTCCCTCCCAGGGGTGTGATGAGAGTTAAATAAAAGAGCACATGAAACTCTTGTCATAATAAGCACTTAGTATTTTTTTAGAGCCTGGCAGCATGATGCAGGCCTGTAACCCTAGCACTCAAGAGACTGAGGCAGGAGTGTCACTGAGTTCAAGACCAGCAGGAAATAAATACATAGCGAGATCTTTCCTCAAAACAAAACAGAACAATTTTAGAAGACAGTTCCAGTCTTTTCATTTTTCTTCCCAGGAATAAAAAACTTTCCAAACATTCTATCCTCTCCCCTTGGAAAACAACCCTGCTCAATCTCAGTGACTGCTTCTGTGAACATTTTCCTACACTGTCTTTTGTTGTTTTTGTGTCTTGCTACGTAGATCTTGAATTTGGTATGTAAGCTTAGGCTGGCCCAAATTTGTGATCCTCTTTCCTCCGTCTTCCAAATGCTAGGATTACAGTCACAGGAACTCCACTCTAGACTCTCTCTCTCTCCCTCTCTCTCTCCCCCACCTCTCTCCCCCTCTCTCTTTCTCTCCCTCTCTTTCATCAAGTATACCTTCTACTTCTGAGTGACAACCCCAGGCACCCCTGCACTCCTTCACTGGATGACATTACATAGTCTCTTGACTAGAGCTTGCTTTTCTGTCTGCAGATGAAGTCGGGAGAGAAAGAATGTCTACTTTCTTTTTATAGCAATTCATTTCCACAAGCGTGACTTGATTTTGTAATGTAAAGAAATAAGACATTCTAAAAATTGGACTAGACTGAGATCCTTCCTTGTTCTAACATTATTTGAGCAGAAGAATTTAAACTTCCCTCTTCTCCTACTTCCATTCCCTCCTCCACCCCCCATCTCTCTCTGGCCCTAACATGTAAAACTCCAGAAGCGTGTGATGTATACATCCCAGGATTGTAAGAAATGCATTTCTCCGCTGGCTGCCTTAGAGGAATTGCTTCAGAAATGGCTCTACCCAGAAAAAGGAAGGAAAACCCAGGACTGATCTGGTTGCCTCACTGCTGGTTGCCTCAGCCTGTCTTTTAATTTGAGCATTTTTCATTATAATTTTGCTACGTTATCCCCACTTTGTACCTTTGTGTGTGTGTGTGTGTGTGTGTGTGTGTGTTCCAGCAGTTAAAAGAACTAGGTTTAAAGGTGAGTAAGCTGGGTAACAATGAAATCAAGTTTCTATGAAAACTCTGCAGCCAATCCTACATTCACTCTAGTCTCCCTTTTTTAAGAGTCAGGGGTTTTTTTCCCCATTACTTTCTTTTTTTATTTAAAGAAAAAGAATGAAACAGAAAGAGGGTAGAAATAATACATAATTTAAAAAAAAAACCAGTAAGAAATCACTGATAATTACATATTTTCCCCCTAGAAGTAGTTGTTCAAATTACAAAACTAAAGCCTACAAAGTGGACATTTATACAGTGAGTCTGCAATCAGTTCTGTTCATCTATCCAATAAAAACTTAGTAATATGGTTATCAATCCTACACACTCAAACATACATGCAGTTATATCCTTTAGAATACTTTCTTTTCCTCTTTTTTTCTTTACAATAACTATAATCCCTTCTCATAAATTGTTTAGAAGTTCTACACATGTATAAGTCTCTACATGTATATCTAGCCTTTCTTTATTAGAGGGAGAAACAAATCAAAACAAGTCAACAATACAAATTCCTAGAAGGAAATGAAAAGGACATATAAAACCACAATACTAAGTGATCTACGGTAATTACTATGATGTCTCTTGTTGTTTTCAATAAAATTGTCTATATCATCAGGCATAGTATAATTAAACATAGCAGTACATAGCACTATTAATAAAAACCAAACATTGGAGACATTATAGGACTTCAAAGACAGTTAACAATCAAACAAGAATGTGTATCCTATTGAATCTTGTCATCTTCAGAGTAGTTGCATCTCTCAGACTTGATATGATCAAGCATACTGGATTGAAATAAAATCAGTCAAGACAAAACAGCGATGTAGCCGATCTTCTTTACCTCAGAGTCAGGGATCTTAAACTTTCTTTTTTGTACTGGGACTCAAACGCAAGACCTCACACTTGCCAGGCAGATGCTGTGCCTCTGAGCTATATCCCTAGCCTGTGTCTTAAACTTTTATGAACAAACAACTTAAATTGTATATTTTCTTTTTTTGGCCCATTGTAATAGAATCAAAAAAAAAACAAAAACAACTCATCCTGAAGATTTATATTTAAAATGTTTCAAAGAAAAGATAAAATTTAAAAATTAGAACTGTATGAAAAGCCATTTCTGATTTCTCATGGCAGGAACTGAATGGGACTAAGTAGCAGCTTCTGCCTTGGGGCAGAGATGCTTCAGTGGGTCGATATTTTGCCCACCCTCTCTGCCAGTTTCCCCCTGTTCACCCAAGCTGCTTCCTAGAGCCTGACTCCTGGACATGGATGAGTTTATGACTCCAAGATTAGAGTGTAAATGCAATCACCTCTACAACAACCACTATGCAAAATTATGTGCAAAATTGACTGTCAGTAAAAATTTCAATGCAATGAGTGAGATCACTTTACAAGACTGTCTGGACCCGACATGTTATAGGCACTCGACCAAGAGTCATTGCTATTAAAAATAGTATTAAAATAATTATTTAGCTAGGTGCAGTGGTACATATCTATTGTCCCAGCTACAAGGAGGCTGAGGCAGGAGAATTGCTTGAGCTCAGGAGTTTAAGACCAACCTGAAGAACATACCAAGACCTTGTCTCTTAAATGTGTGCATGAAGTTTTTGTTTTGTTTTATTTTGATATATTTTGTTACTTTGAGAATAATCTTAGTGGTGCATCAAAAAGACACCCAGACGGGGTGTGGTAGTGGTATGCCTGTGACCCTGGTACTTTGGCAGCTGAGGCAAGAAGGTTGCCACATAGTGAATTCAAGGATAGTCTGAACTATGCACTAAGACCCAGTCTTAAAAACAAAACGAAAGGGGCTGGGGATTTAGCTCAGTGGCTTAAGCTCCTGCCTGGCAAGCATGAGGTCGTGAGTTTGATCCCTGGTGAAAAAAAAAAAAAAAAAACCCAAATAAGATTCCACTTCTGGGACTACAGAGGAAGGTGAACAGCACAGAAACCACCTCTCCAAGATTTGGTGTCCAGATGCTGGAATACAGCAACATGAAGAAAAGAGGAAGGGAAGTGGGTACTGGGAGCCAGGAAGGATTTGAGTGAGTCCTGAGGTCCATGGAGGGAGAGAAGAGAGACCTTGACTAAGAAGGATGTGGCGGAAAGCACTTTCTCCCTGAGCCCTGACTCGCCGTGTGGAA
This sequence comes from Hydrochoerus hydrochaeris, assembly GCA_004027455.1. NCBI lineage: Eukaryota > Metazoa > Chordata > Mammalia > Rodentia > Hydrochaeridae > Hydrochoerus > Hydrochoerus hydrochaeris. The sequence goes on along the minus strand of PVLA01006395.1, from coordinate 48,530 downwards.
GAGGGAGCTCCAACCTGTGGGTGCGTGGTAACCCCAGAGGCCTTCATGGAGAAACACACCAGTGGAAAGAAGCAGTGGGCACAACAGACTGCAGAGGCCCGTGAGGTATTTGGTTCCAGTCTCTCCCAGGAGAGGGTGCTTTGTTGGTACTCATCTCGGAGAGGCCAACTGAGCTCAAAAATCAGAGCAGCTGCTGGCCAGCTCACGGGCATCTCCAGTGTGTGGTGAGGTGGAGCCAAGCTCCTGGTGGCACGAGGTTGGGGAGCTGAGTTCAAGCTGGCAGGAGACACATGGGGTATGCAGGCTAAACAAATCAGGTTCCAGGCTCACCGGAAACCAGTCCGAACTTCAGTGGAACTAAAAGTGTGGGCTTGCTGAGGTTATCCACTGTTCTACTATAAACCTTCTGCTGGTTTGCTGGGGTTAATCAGCTTGGATCTGGGCTCTGCTGCCCACTCTGTCCACCAGGGACAGCAGAGAGACACCTGGAAGTGGACATTTTTTTCTTTTTTTTTTTTCCTTTGTTCTTTTCTTGTTTTTGTCTTGTTTTCTTTTTTCTTGATTTTTTTAAAGAGGGTAAAACAAAACAGAACAAAGCACATCAGAAGAAAACAATGTAAGTGAGCAAAGGAAGACAACAGGAGATTTACAATGGCTACCATAATGTCTCTTGTTTTCTTCTAAATAGTTGTCTATAGCTTCACACACAATGAATTCATACAAAACAAAATAGTATAAAACTGATCAGAATAATAACAAAGTAATGAAGGCATTACAGGCCTTCAAAACCAGACAATAGGAAAATCAGCAATGGCTACCGTAATGTCTCTTGCTCTCTTCAAAATAGTTGTCCACACTTCTTGATTGTTTTTATATTAACGTGAACATTGTTTTGGGGTTTTATTGTTGTTCTGTCCTGTTCCGGGTTTCATTTCTTCTCCTCTTTCCCTCCTGTCTTCTACACCAGTGTCCTCCTTTGTCCTCCAGCCTTGCTTCTAACCTCTTCCTCTTCTTCTCTTTTTCTGTTTTTTCCCCCTAAACCCTTTTAAATTTTCTGCCCTGGGGTTAAAATCGCCACACTGAGGACTTACTGTGTATAATTTTCTGGTTTGTTTTAGATTTTGTTATATAATCACAACTCTAGTTCATACTGTTAAAAGCAGCAAATTAATAGTCACCACAGTTTGTCATTCTCTTGTCTGTGGTTGGTGCCACTGTTATTGCTGTACTACTTTAGCTAAGGTGACAAAATTATTCTCATCAGTTTTTCTTCCAGGTGTGCCAAGACCACGATTGCCTACGGGTCATAAGCAACACTACAGGCCAGTGCCAAAGAGCCACGGACCAGGCTAGGTAGGCAGCAGCTTTCATCCCCCACAAATTGAACAGGTAGGATCTTCTAACAGACTCAGAGTCCAAAAGCCAGCTACACCTGGAAGGCATCTCTGAGACGCAGGCATTTCCTAAGTGTTCTAAACACTGGAAATAAAGCTACTTCCCGTAAGCAATGTACAAGCATCAACCCAGGAATTAAACCAAATAGGACTCCAAAACTGTTGAAAAATAGTATAAATTGTTATGTCCCTTGACAACAAGTGGGTAATTATACCACAATAAATGCAATCAGCAAACAAACAAACCTCTCATTACAAAGCTCTCCAGACTTGCACTCTTGTGGCTCCCCACTCATTTCAGCCCTTCTGCCTCTTCCCAGCACTGAGCTGGACTGACCCACCTCTTCCCCTTCCTTCTGAAGCAGTCTACCCTACTCTCTCCCCTAGGTCTCCTGGCTAGAAGGTGAAGGGAGCAGGAAGGAGTATTTGAAATGCTTGTATCCAATGTTTTCTTCTTTCTCATTATCTCAATTACTAATATTCACAGAGTAATTCCTGAGAAAGCACAGAAATTTTTCACTCATTGTCCAGTATTCCAAAAGAGAATTGGTATACTTCAGGGTGGGTAGCTGGGTGTGGTGCCTCTTGATTATAATCCCAGCATTTGGGAGGCTGAGTCAGGAGGATTGCCACAAGTTTGAGATCAGCCCAGGTTACATAGTGATTTCAAGGTCAGTCTAAACTGTATAGCAAAACCCTGTCTCAAATAATAATAATGATAATAATAACAATTTGAGTTGGGTTCATATGAGCCTTGGTAGAGGCCCATCTAAAGTACATCAAGAATACACAAGTGAATGTAAATCGATACAATTCAACAATATCCCTTTCTCCTGCTTATTTTCCCCACCCAACACACTATCCCCCAACTTTCACACCAAGTTTGGTTCAGCAACTGCTGGAGCTACGGAGTGGGAGCTCCATGCTCCGTGGGGTCCATCCCTAGCTGTTCTATCAGAGGAAGGAGGCGTCTGAACGTCTTTCAGCAGAATTATTCAGTCCAGAAGAGTCTTTGATCTTTCTCCTTGTTTTTGTAAATCCTGTCCCTCCCCAACTCGAGCTCCTCTCCCTTTTCCTTGTAGAACCCTTTGGAATCTTTTTGTAAATAGGCTGAAAGTTTCTCAACAGGAAAACAACCACTCTTTCTACTTCCTTTCTTCTGCTCAGGAGTCTTTGGTTGGTGCAGGTTTGGGTAAGCTTCAGAAGAATTACAAAAGAGTCTCCCCAGGAGGCTCTAGGAGTCTTGTGACAATTCTCAGGCTTGAAATCTAAGGATTGCTTCCTTCTCCTGTTTTCCTTTCTTCCTTGGGCACATTCCTTTTTGCTTCTCAATTTTCTCTCCAAAACAATGGGCCTATAATCCTATCTCTGAATGACTCATAATACTGTTGGAAAGCGTAAGCGAAAAGTGAGGGGGTCTTGCTGAGTTGTCTCATTCTTTGCTCTTATTTTGCTATCCACAATGGTCCAAGATAACCTCCTCTTTCTGCGATGCTCCACGATGCCTCCCAACCTTCCAGTTGTTCAGGGTTTTTGGCAGTCTTTTCTAGTCCTCGTGAAAATCAGCTTCTTCTTTGTGAGACTGAGGTCTACTTTTTCAGAAAAACTCTTAGATACATTTATGCCTCTTGATTTAAAAGATTCTAGAAATATTTTTCACTCTTTCACTCATTCATTCATTTGATTAGGGAGCAGCCATTTCATTCACAGCTCTTTTTTTTTTCCTTTTTTCTTTTTCATTCAGAGCTCTGTTTGAGCCTTTAGTAGGCCTGCTATGTAAGGAACAAAGTTAGGTGAACAGCCCAAGGCTTAGGGTTCCAGGAACTCGGAGTTTAGTCCGGGAGGTAGCTGAGTAACCAGGCAGTTAGCAAAGAATGAAATCAATTCAATGGTAAAGGGTTTCTCATGAGATTGTATCAAAGTGTTGGCCTGGGGCTGAAAGGTCCACTTCCGGGATGTACTCACGTAGGTGATATCAGGAGGTTCCATTGATTTATTATTTTTCTCTCTTTTCTCTATTTCTTCATTTCTGTCAGAAGGTTTTAGTTTGTCACCATGTGGATGTCTCTGTAGGGTTGCTTGAACATCTTCACAACGTAACAAATGATTCTCCCTGGAGTGTGTTATCCAAGAATGAGCAAGACAGAGCCTAACCTTGATAGTCATTCTCTATTATTAATATAATTTCCTCTTGGGCTGGGGGTCTAGTTCAGTGGTATAAGCACCTGCCTGGCAAGTGCAAGGTCATGATTTCGATCCCCAGTACCAAAGAAAAAAAATCTATCTGTAGCTTAGATAAGCTCTCTTCATGTGAGACGAATTAATGAACATCAGAAGAGAATTGCTGGGAGCCATCTTGGAGGCTGGTTCCTCTTGCTTCCCTTGGGGAAAATTTTTCTCTTTCTAATATTGGGTATTAAACCCAGGACTTTTATACTGAACATCATCCCATCCTACTATCTCTATCCTTTTAATTTTGTGACAGATTTTGGCTAAGTTGCAATGTCACCCAGTCATGTGCCACTATGCCCAGTGGGGGGGAAAAATCTTTGGGCATCTAAATTTGTAGGTTCTCTTGGTCCTCTTATGGAAACTCTCAGCAGTAGTGCACTGCCTCTATTCAGCCCCCTTTCAAACATGATCTTGGGTTCCCAGCCTATCATCATTTTCATACAAATAAAAAAATTACAGACACATTATTGTGGAGTAAATAGAAAGGGGATGACATAAACTGTCCCTGGCTCGGTCTCTGGCACTCCATCACTTTTCCAACAATGTCACCTTATTCCCAGATGCTCCTCTGATGAAGAGCAGTCTCCACATAGGAATTCTGCTAAAAAGTGTTTTCTTCTCGAGGGTGAGAGGCATTCATAATATGGGAGCTCAGAAGCATTCCATACTCTGTGTGAGGATGAGGGCGCAGCAGACAGGGACTGCTGTCAAGGACGCGTTCAGATCAATGTTCTTGTGTTCCTGCAGAGGGACCTCCCAGCATACCTTGAGCTCACTACTTCCCTCTTTCTCTTTTTTCTTGGTAAAAGGCCATGTGGATCTAGCACATATTTTGTGTGTGTCTTTATACCTTAAGTGTGATAGAACTAGTTCTTGTTTTTCTTTTTATAGTAGTGCTGGGGATTGAACCCAAGACCTTCTACCCATGCTAGTCAGCTACTCTACCACTGAGCAATAGGCCCAGCTCTTCAGTGCTAAAGTTAATCAGTGATTTCCTGGACCTGGGTTCGGGAAGGTCATGAATGCATTATGAAGAGCTGCATGAGACTTCTGGTGGAGAAAATACTGGAGAAAAGAGAAAATAGCATAATCAAAGTTATGGAAATGTTAAGGGTTCTGATGCACCAGTGAAGTACATACCTGCAGTTTTAGGATGTGTGTTGGAAGCCAGGGGAAGGAGGCTTTGAGCCTTATGCCTGGTCCAGATCAGTGCTGGTGTATATGTCTCATTTAACATGTTTGCCACTGATTTCCTAGTTCTCAGGGAAAAGAATGAAGGACATTTTATACTATGTCTGCTCCCCTGTGGGTGATGGGGAATTTGAACCTGATTCAGGGTCACAGTTCAGCCCTTCAGTGTCTCTCCCATGAAGAATATCAAAGACATCCCAAGTGCTTTCAGTTGTGGTTCACAAGCTCAGAAATCCCTGGTGTACATCCATGGGCACTCAAACTAATAAACGTGGCAAGTCAAGAGGGTCCATATGTGTACTAGACGGAAGTCAAGTGTGTGTGTTTAAGTACAGTGTGTGTGACATATGAATGAGCAGAAACATTAAACATAACCTTTAGGAAAAGACAACAGACAAGTGCAAACAAAAAGAAAGCAGAATATGCATTATTCATATTACAAAACAAATTTAAGGAAAGCAAAATCTATTTAGATATTTACCAAAAGTATTGCACAACAAAGCTTATGAAAATGGGCCAAATCTATACTTATAAAAAGATAACCAAACTAAAATGTTTCTTTTATAGAAATAAGGATGGAATCAGGCATGGTGGCAAAAACCTGTAATACCAACACTCAGGAGGCTAAGGCAACAGGGTCAAGAGTTCAAGGTCAGATGGGCTCACCAAGTTTAAGGCTAGCTTGGGATGCATTGTGAGATCCTGTCTTTAAAAAAAAAAAAAAAAAGCCCAGGGATTTAGCTCAGTGGTGTAACTGCAAGGTTGTGAGTTTGATCCCCAGTACAAAAAAAAAAGGAAAGAAAAAAAAGAAGTGGACAAAGCAGTCAATTTAAGAAATGTAGCCAGGGATATAGCTCAGTGGCAGAAGCGCCTGTCTGCTAAGTGCAAACTCCTATGTTCAATTCCTGGTACACACACACACACACACACACATACACACACACACAAATGTAATGGCTGGGCGTGATCGCATATGTCCATAATTCCAGAACTCTGGAAGTCTGAGGCAGAAGGGCTGCAAGTTTGAGCTCAATCTGGGCAATTTAGTGAGAACCTATCTAAAAATAATAATAAATAATAATAATATAAATAAATAAATGTAACCCAGGGCAAAGGCAGTATGTTTGCCCTGGTATCACAAAAACAAGCATGCAAACGAACTATATATAAACAAAATAAGAGAGATAAGGGAGAAGATTGTATGATGGGGATTTTTGGTTGCAGTATAGCACATAACTGCAAGCTAGGGAAAATGGCTTTTCAAAAGCACAGACAAGGGTTTAGCTCAGTGGCACAATGGCCTGCCTGGCAAGCATGAGGCCATGAGTTCCATCTCTGGTACAAAAAAAAAAAATGTATCCAGATCAACAGCACAGACAACTGAGGTGTGGGGTCGCACACCTGTAATTTCAGCACTTGGGAGGATGAGGCAAGAGGATTGCTGTGAATTTAAGTCCAGCCTGGGCTATGAAGTCAGTTCAAGGCCACCCTGAACTGCATAGTGAGACCCTGTCTAAAAAAACACCAGAAAAAAAAACCCCACCCCACCCCAAAAACACAAAGGGGGATCACAGACAAACAGTTACAAAAAAAGAGAGTTCAGTACCACAGAAGCAGAGGAAAGAAGAGTTTATCTGTTTTTTTTTTAATTTTATTTTATTTTTTAGACAGTGTCTCTCTATGTAGCCCAAGATGACCCTGACCTCACGATCCTGCTACCACAACCTCTTGATTCCTGGAATTCCCACTCTGGAATGTAAAGCAGTAGAGTCACAAGCTTGAAGCCAGCCTGGGCTACATAGTGAGACCCTGTGTCAAAAATTACCTCCACCAAGAAAATCCCTTAAATCTCTACAGAATTTGAAAATTACCAGTAAGAAGTTTCTAGTGTTTCTTCCCCCCACCCCCGGAAGAAAATATTCCTGTAAATTCAAAGGAATGACATTAGAGTAGGAGTTGTGTCTTCTGTTTGCTATTCAGCATTTTGTTAACCTTCTTCTGCTAAGGTGACCTCCTTTCTTACTTGTAACCATGTGATTCAAGGGAAGACAATACATTTTCACGTCCAGAACTGATGTGGGTTGGGCAACCTAATTCCCATTCCCAACTCCTTTCCCTTGCCTGCCTCACCTGTACTCACTTCCCAACTTCCTTACAGCCAGCAGAGACATGGCAGCACATGGTAGGAAACAGAGGGGATTCCAGAAAGACATGACGTGTAGAATTGGGGCATCTATCTTTCAAGAAAGGTAGAAAGCTCAAGAGAATCACAGCTCTAGCAGACCTGAATCCTGTAGTCAACAGACCAACACCAGGAGCTGTGGATTTCTAAGCTCGCTCTTTCTTTCTTTGTTTCTTTCTTTCACAGGTTCTTGATGTGTAGTTCAGGTTAGCCTTGAACTCACTATGATGCCCAGGCTGGTCTCAAACTTGCTGCAATTCTCCTGCCTCAGCCTTCTGTACTGGAATTACAGGCACATGCCACCATGCTAAACTTTCCATGATTTGAGAAAAATAAACTCTTGATGGCAAATTGTAATGTGAATTCTGTCCTATTCTGTAATGTGTCTCTGCCCTAATTAAATTAATCTCTAGTGCAAAATACATGTGACTTCCAATGATTTTGACCTTGGTTCCAGAGGTGAGTGAGTGACTCAGTCCTAAGCTGATTGAACAGAACATCTCCTTAATGACAGTAAGTTTTTCAGGGATAGGCACAAGAGCCGAGTCAAGACAATTAGAGCCAAACAAGTACACTTGCCAGAACATTCGTGTGAACTATGTCCTGGAAAGAAAAACAGAGAAGTAGACATCTCTTTTCCTGCATTAACTGAGCAAGAGAAGACTCGCGGGTATAGTTTGGCAGCCTCTTGTCTCCATGAAAGGGAGAAACTGTCTGAGGTTTGAGTCAGCACAGAAAAAGCTAAACCTAGAAACGAAGAGAAACTGAGTTCTGATCATATGAAACTGGGCTCGTGACGACTTAAAGAGTCATTCCATCTGTATTTTGAGTCAGCCTTACCCTTGGAATTTTCACCTATGTGAGTCAATACATTTCCTCCTTGTTTAAACAGTTTTCTGTCACATAAAATGGTAAGAAACTGTAGCAGAATATATTTTATCCCATTCCACATGCTCTTCCTGCAATAGGATCCCTACTCTGCCCCCTGAGAGATGAGATCTGAGTTCTTACCTCTCGAATCCAGGTAGGGCTCATACTGACTAACCAAGGAGTAGAACCATGTTCTATGTGACTTCTGAGCTGAGGCATAAGAAGGTAAAAGTTCCATCATGCACTCTCCTCTACCATTTGCTTTGGAAATCCAGTCACTATACTGTGAGGGAAGCATAGACACGTGGAGAGGTGCTCTACCCACCAGAACTGGCCAGAATCTATTGCCCAGAGTGAGTGAATGAGCTTTCAGGTGATCCCAGCTCTCAGTCTTCAGGTCTTCCTGCTGAAACCCCAGGCATCAGGAGCAGACATAAGTCACCCTGGCTGTGCCCTGTCTGATATAGCAACCCACAGAAATCAAGAAAGATAATAAATGATTGTCATTGTTTTAATGTAACTGACTGTTGGAGGTAATTTGTTCCACCACAATAGATAAACTAATAAAAGCCTTAATTAATAGAACTGTTTTTCCATGCTAGAATGTCTTAAGAATAGGGAAATGGAAATAAGATTGCAGAATGCAAGGCATCAATGAGAGATGAGAAAAATGGAGCCAGAAAAGAATACGCTGGACATTTTCCATGGAAGTTTCTCCCTGGTATTAGAAAAGGATAAAAATAAAAAGTTTGAACCCAAAGCAAACAGGAGCACTCATGCTTCTGCTGAGGGCTAAAGGCTGAGCTTGATAGAATTCCAGAGGAGGGGCTAACAGGTTCTGTGAATTTCTCTGGATCTGAAAGGCATTAAGAAGAAATCAAAGGTGAATCAGTGAACCCTCAAGAAGGCATTTATCTGAGAAGCACTATCTGCTGAAACCCTCCTGTGACTCACTGCTTCTGACAGAGAGGGCTCTTTAGCCTGGCATTCAAGGCTTTCCTTGTCCTTTCTCTTGTCTACTCCTCCCTTTACCCCACGTTCCAGCAAAACTGCACTTCTTGGTAACTGTTCTGTTTGGTAACTTCGGAGCTTGATGTTTTCTAAAGTTTCCTTCACTTTCCAACGCTGGGTCTTTGCCCTGATGGGGTGGAAGCTCTGGAACTGCAACAATGATGGGAGTGTTCTGCAGAAGCTGTGCACTTCTCACTCAGCCAAGGCAGAGAAGCTTCCAGAGCCAGGGTAGTGACAAGCACTTGTGATGGTAAATCTTGGTCGTTGGCTTGACTGGATCATGGCATGTGGAAGCTGGTAGCGCCTATTTCTGGGTGTATCTGTGACTTTCCAGAAATGATTGGCATGTGGATCAGCAAACTGTGAGGAAGACCAATCCCAAATACGGGTGGCACCATCCCATAAGCGGAAGCCCAGATTAAATTATAAGCAGAAGGGAAACTGGCACATATCCATGCTTGATCCTCCTTTGGCAGGTTTGCCTTTTGCTGCTGCCATTCCCTGGGAATAGAAGATTTCAGACCCTTCAGCCTCTGAACGTGAACTCACGGAGCGATTCTCCAGGGAACTCCCAAGCCTTTGGTCTTACACTGGGGCTGTGTCACTGGTCTGTCTTGTTCTGTGGTTTCCAGCTTCTAGGACTGAACACTATTAGTTTCTTCCACTCCCTACCCTGCAGATGGTCATGGAGGGACCCGCCACACTCTAACTCTGATTATGTAAACAAAGCGAATAAATCCCCTTCCCCTTCTCTTGCAGTTCTAGGGATAGAACCCAGGGCTTTGCCTTCATGAGTTATATCCCCACCCTTTTTAGTTTTATTTTGAGATAGAGTCTTGTTAAATTGCCCTTGCATGCCTTCTTGTACTTGTGATCCTTCCGCCACCCATGATCCACCATGCCTGGCTACATTGGCTCTTATAATTACATATACACCCTGTTTGTACTGTTCCTCAGGAGAATCCTGACTAATTCAGAGCTACGGTCTCTTGCATGATTTTTTGTGTGTCAGGGGGTGGATACAGGGACCTCAGGCACTTATGCTGATGAGCTGTACCCTAGCCCTCTTCTATGATGTTTAAACAGAGGCTTAAGTTACATACAATAAAACACATAGGCTTTAGGTATGTAGCTTGAGTTTTGGCAATTGTATTCACCCAGGTAACACAATCTAATGTGGCTTTAGAATATTTCTATCATTCTAGAAAGTTCCCTTGTTCTTTTGCCTCTTTCTAGTTAATTTTTGAGTAATCACCCTTTCTACCTCCACACAAGTAATTGCTCTGGTTTTTATCATAGATTAGTTTTACCTCTCTTTGAATCTCATATAAATGGAAGCATACAGTATATATTCTACATCGTGCTGCTTTTGCTTAGAATAACATTGGGATGTTACCTGAGCTTTTGTGTGCAATAAATTTTTATTACATAGCATTCCTTGTATGAATATAACACATTTTGTGTATATACTCCCCTGTTGATGGATATTGGGTATTTGCTTTTTTGTGTTTTGAAATTCGGTTTCTCCAGGGAGTCCCTGCCCATGAACTCGCCTCCACATTACAAACACACACTCGCCTCCAGATTACAAACCTCATGCCTCAGCCTCTCAATGCTGGGATTATAGGTGTGTACATCTAGCTACTGGATTTTGGATTTGTTCCAAATTTTGACTACTGTGAATAAAGCCACATGAACATTCTCAATCATTGCTAGTGGATGTATGTTTTTATTTCCTAAGAGTGAAGTAGCTGGATTATCGGATGTGATTTTTTAATTTAATTTAATTTAATTTAATTTCTTTGGCTGCATTATAGACAGCTGAGTTATGTAGAAATATAGTAGGCAGTCAAACAGAGATGGGCCCTCAAGGGAGTCAGTGCAAATGATGAGAATCCATCAAGGATGTGGCTGGAGGCACATCTGAAGATTAAAATCAGAATGGTTAGTTTTACATACTTCCCTGAGGGAGGAATGGAGCTTTGGGATTATTTGTATCACCCTTTTGAGATTTCTCATAATATCATTAGGGGAGGGCCATCCTCTTCCATCTACTAAGACTAAGACTAAAACTAAGAGACTAAAATTAAAACCACTAAAACTAAAACTACTAAAACTAAAAACAAGACTAAACCTACAGATTATCCAAAATTAATGTCACCATGTACTCTTGCTGCCATTGGATCAATATTACCCATACTTGCAATCTTATTGGTTGGTCATAATTTTCACCCATGTTGTACCTACCTCATGATTTTGCTCTATAAAACTTCCTCTGTGAGGTGGGCTCATTGTATTCCTGTGTCTCAGAAGCTACTCTTACTACCTATTCCCCCCATTCCTATTCCCCATTCCTTTTCTCCCATAAATTTTCCTATTCTTAACCTCCATTGTTTCTTAGAATTCATTCTTTGAATGAAGACACGACTTAGGTATATGTGACATCTAGCATTTCCCTTATATCAGTGCACTGGGGATTGAACTCTGCACCTTTTCACTGAGCTATTTCCCCAGCACTTTACTGAAGCAGAGTAACCCTAAACTGCCCCAGTTGGCCTTGAACTTTGATCCTCCTGCTTCGACCTCCCAAAGTGTTGGGATTACAGAGACCTGGCAACATGCCCAGCTGGATAAGTGAATGTTAACTTTATAAAGAACTGTTGAATAGTTTATTGTAGTAGTTGTGTCTTTTTTTTCTATCATCAACAGTTGCTCTATTCTTGCCAATATTTGGTATTGTTAGTCTTTTGGTACTATCAGTGGGTGTGGAATTGTAGCTCATTATAGTTTTCATATGCATTTCCTGATGACTAAAGATGTCAGAAGAATCTTTTTATGTTTATTCATATATCTATTTTTGAAATATCTGTACACGTCTTTTGCTATTCTTTAAATTGATTTGTACCTGTAGTTTTCTTTGTTGCCAAGGTTACAGAAAAACTCCCCAAACCCACCTGGAATTCACCTTGCCCTAGCATGTTTTTCAAGGCAAGAAGAAAGGCTATACTGTAATTCAAATAATTTGAATTAAGAGGTTAATGCAAGTGCTGCAAATTATGTCCTTTAGGATTTGAGCTGTGTGACAGCATACCCGGACAAAATGACAAAATCCTGAATATCTTACTACATTAGCGGATGAGGCAAAGGAATCACTTGGAGAGTTCGCCTCCTCAGATTCTGATTTAATTGGTGGGGTGCAGTGGGGTGTTTGGAATTTTAAGTTTTCTAAGTGATTCCAATTGGCAGCCAAGGTTGAGGCCAACTTGCTGACTGAAAAATGAAAGACATTCACTTTGTTGAGAAGCCTCTGGGGCTGGGGATTTAGTTCAGTGGGCTAAGCACCTGCCTGTCAAACACAAGGTTGTGAGTTTGATCCCCAGTACCAAAAACAAAAGCCTCTGCCATGCTATTTTGTTAAAAGCACCAAGCTAAGTTAAATAGAATATTAGGTTTTTAAAGAAAATAAATTGGGGAAATTAGATTTTGTTTTCTTGGTGTATCTGTCTGTTTTGGACCTGATTATGTCGTCCAGGCTGTCCTTGAACTTGCTATGTTAGCTCCAGCGAGCTTTAAACCCCTGATCCTCTTGCTTCAACCTGGGCTTACAGCTGTGTGTTACCACACCTGGGTGAGATTTTTTTTTTTTATAGAGAGAATTGAACTCGGGACCTTGCTCTTGCTAGGGAGGCACTGTGCCACTGAGCCATATTCCTAAAAAATAGATATAATGGATCATGTAATCCATATTGATTTTGTCTACATTTGTCGGAAGTACCAGGAATCGGACTCATGACCTTGCGCTTGCCAGGTAGACACTTGTGCCACTGAGCTGTATTTGCGGCCCCTGGCTGAGATTTTTAAGTATTTCTCTGCGTCAAGTATCAGACCTCAGAAAGTGGACCGTGATCAGTTGCTTTTAGTCTTCATCATTCATCTCAGTTACAAGAATTGTATTTGCAATAAGTGATGATTTAGCCTTTATAGTTTTCTTGAGTCACATTCACAAGCAGTTAAAATGAGACACAAAAAGCCAGGTGTGGCAGTGCATGCTATAATCCCAGGCTCTGGGAGGCTGAGGCAGGAGTATCATAAATTTAAGTCCAAATTTAGCAATTTAATAAGACCTATCTCAGCAATAAAAATTTGGAAAAAATTCGACTTTGTTTCTTATCTTAAACTGATGTGGAGATAACACTGGTATTTGTAACCTGATGCCAAATTCCATCCCCCAAAAAGATAGACTTTAAAATGGAAAATGTGGGCTGGGGATACAGCTCAGCAACAAGGTCATGTGTTCGATTCCTCGCACCAAAATAAATAAATTAATTAAAAAAATTGGAAAGTGCTGTGCAGAAATCACGATATAAGGGAGCCTTCAAAGGATAGAATGCAGCTGGGTGTGGTAGCGTACGCCTGTCATCTCAGCATTCTGGAGGCTGAGGTAGGAGGATTGCTGGCAGTTCAAGGCCAGCCCGGGCTCCATATTAAGTTGAAGACCAGCCTGAATTGCATAGTGAGGCCATCTCAACCACAACAAAACAAAACTAACAAAACCAAAGGGCTGAGCGCCCATCTGTCCTCCCCAGGATCAGGTATACCTCTGAATGCTAAAGTGGAATGGCAGCCTTTCCTCAGCTTGAAGACCTGACTGAGGAAACAAACTCCACACAACTGCACTTCATCATGTTAGGTGTTTGGCGCTATAAGAAAGAAAAAACATAATATAAAAGTATAAAAGTAACTTTTATTACAAGGACGTGGAGAGAACTCCATGGCTACAGAAGCCTGGCATTCTCTGACTGGACCATGGGGCATGGGATGTACATATAACCTCTGACCGGGGGCGGTGCTGAGGGCGGACATAGATGATGCGCGAGGAGCTGATTGGAGCCCTCTGCACACGCAAACAGGAAGGGGAGTTGCAATTAGGGCTGAGAAGAAGAAGGAAGTGGTAGGCTTTCCTGCTTTGGTCTTCTGCCATGTTAGACGGCCGCCGTGACGGTTAGACCACAGCTATGACCTTACAGTAATTTATTCTGGGGCAAAATCCTTTCACACCAGGCAGGTGCAACTTCCCCCATGGCAAGAGACACTAGCACAGTGACAGACCTGGAACGTGGTGACGGCCTAGGCAGCAGAGTCCTGGTGTTGGTTACTTACAAGGCCAAAGCTGCCCAAGTCCAGACCTGGCAAGTGTGAGGACCTGAACCTGGGCGTCTCCAACCTGCTAGCACTGCTTCTGGGGATGCGTGCTGTTCCATTGGCTTGTAGAAGCAGTATCATCAGCCTACTTCCTAACTTTGGACCCTGCTTAGCCCAAAAAGCAAGAGACACTGCATCCAGCCTCAGTCAGTGTGAGGTTCTCTGTGTTACTTCATTGTGTAGGGGTTAGTCCTTCCGGCATGTTTCCCTATTTGAGAAGTATATGACCGTGGCTTTTCCTAAACTTTCTGACTTCATGGTTTTCCTCCCGGGGTTCAGCTGTTATGGGGGTGAGAGTGGCAGCTCTGGGCAGTGTTGGAATCTAAAGGGGGAAGATAAGGTTAAGTTAATAATAATGTTGGGTCACCTCTCCTGGGGGGATCCTGATGGGGGCCAAAGCTAGCAAACTGTAGCATTAGGCTAAATCTTTCCTATGGGCCAAATCTAGTCTGCTGCCTGTTTCTGAAAAGCCTGAGTCAAGAATGATTCCCCCCGCCTTTTTTTTGATAGGGTTTTGCTATGTATTTCAGGATGGCTTTGAATTCACCATGTAGCGCAGGCTGACCTTGAATTTGCGGGGATCCTCCTGGCTCAGCCTCTTGAGTACTGGGATTACAAGCTTTCACCATCACACCAAGCTTGCTTTATACATTTCGAAATGACTGAAAAGTCAAAAGGAGAACAGTAGCTATGTGGAAATAAAAATTCACTGTGGAGAACTACCTGAATGACTCTCCTGCAGAGCAATTCTCTCCATTGTGGCTAAACTCTGGGCTCTCTCCATGCATTGATATGCACAGAGTTGGCTGAGCCATTCTTTATTCCTTCAATTGGCTTTAAGCAATGTAAACCAGGTGGCTAAGGAGCTGATGTGTAATTTTTGAAGCAAGGTAACAGTAGCTGTTTCCCTGCCCAATAACTTCCAAAAATCATGGTTGAGCTGCAGGGATGCTGAGCCCCTGCTCCATGCTGTTGCAATTGGCTGGGACCAGCCTCAAGATAGGAGGCTGTGACTTCCCAGTGCAGAAAAGACTGCATCAGAGCTGAAGCACTGACCCTTGAATATTAGATACGCCTCAGTTGTGTCATGCAGATCACTCTCTCTGCATGTCTCTCCCTGAGCATATTGCGGAGATGAGCGCAGGTGTCCTACCGAGCCCCGCTCACGGCACTCACATATTTCCCACCACTCTGTCACTCATCCGTGAGGAATCCCCCTCACGGAGAATTAATAAAACCCAGGTTGGGCTCTGAGTGGCAGTCTTTTTCCAGTGAACATTCATCCTGGATGGACTTAGGACCCCTGGGCTCCCATAAGTATAAATACGTCTCACTGGAAGTGGTAGCTTTTAGATGGCTAGAATTCCAGTAACTTTCCTTTTGGACTGTGGATATAAACTTCCTGGATCATGACAAGGACCAGGAAGGGCTCGCTATAACTTAGGGTGTTATGGCTTATATCTAGATGTTCCCCCAAAGCCTCATGCACTCATAAGTGGGGCTTTTGGGAGGTGACTGTATTATGCATGTGTGAAACTGGATTAGTCCACTGATGGGTTTTTAGTTGGGTGTGATGTTACTGTGGGAAGAGGTGGGTTACTGTGGCTGTGATGGGAAGGGTATTACATATTCCAGCTCCTCCCTCAATTGATACTGCTTCCTGCTGGCCTTGCCCTGAGCTTTCTCTTCTGTGATTCCCCTCTGCCTTGCACCCCTGCCCTGGCAGCCTCTACAAATTGTGAGCCAAAAGTAAACTCTTACTGTTTCTTTTTTTTTTAAACCTTCTACTTTAAACTGTGAGCATTGTGTCTCAGCAGTAAGAAAGTAACTAAGACACAAGGTTTATTAATAAAGTTTTATTAGAACATAGACATGTATATTCACTTTTTTTAAAATGTAGTTCAGGCTGGTCTTAAACTCTTTCCTCAGATCCTCCTGTCTTAGCCTTCTGAGTGCTGGGATCACAGGTGTGGCCACTGTGCCTGGCTCGTTTACTTATTACTTATAGTTGCTTTTGTACTCTAATGGCAGAAGTGAATAGTTTGTATGGTCCACAAAACCTGAAATATTTACTATCTGATACTGTGTAAAAGATCTATTGAACCCTGGCTTAGATAATGATGTGGACAGGGGAGAATTGTAGAACTGAGGAACGTGTATGGGTTTTACACAAAGAATGAGCCCTGTCTTCCTGTTCCTTCACTATGCCAGGCCTCGGGGGATTAACCATAAATAGGTAGCAATAAATAAAATAACTTGCAGAGCTATCGGTGTTGCTCAGTGGTACAGCATGTGCCCAGCATGCATGAGGTTCTGCGTTCAATTTCCAGCACTAAAACAAAGCAAAAATGCCCTCCCAATTTGTTTGCATGAAGAGAGGGGCTCTCCTTTCTCCTTAGAAGCATGTATCCAGTGTGAGTGATCTAGTACAAAGTACAGCCATGGGAGTGGCCAGAGAATTCCATAACGCTAAACAAATGGGCTTGGCAGGTTTCTCTCCAGAATATCTTTTGTAGGCACAGTCCCCCCACCTGGAGTGGACATTTTGACCTGGAGTTCACTATTGGCCTGGAACCTGCTGAGGACCACGGTCCTTAAACCACAGTTTGTGTGTATGAATCATAACCATCAGAGCTGGCTCAGCTTTAGAAGGATGTCTTGTTGCAAAATTTCCTCAGTCCTTGATTTGCAGTCTATTTGCCAGAGTTTCCGGGATTTGTACTCGATTAACCAGAGTTTTAGGGATGATTTTGTGTAAATAAGATTCAGTATTTATAAAAGATAAAAATAAAATTCAATATTTAAATTTTGGGTTTTCTAACATATAGCCTTATTATGAGGTTCTGGCTGGTCCAGAACGCGCCATGCAGCACAGCGTGGCCTCACTCACACAGTGACCCTCTTGCCTCAGCTGAGTGCTGGAGTTACAGATGTACACCACTGACTCTACTGGATATTTACATTTTTATAATGTGTTGGAAATTTTATCCTATAGAATGAGAACGCTGGTCTGATATTCATTAAGAGAAATTTCCCAGAGAAGAATTATGATTTTTTAAAATCAGAGGTAATAGTATTTACTTTCTGGATGGGGAAATCCCTTGAGCCATTCAGAGAAAACCGTAGTTATCTCAAAAAACCACCCCAAAACTCAGTGGCTTTGACTTTAAACAACAGTATATTGGGGCTGGGGATTTGGCTCAGGGCCCAAGTGCCTGCCTGGCAAGTGCTAGGTCGTGAGTTTGATCCCTGGTACCAAAAAATAAAATAAAAATAAAATAAAATAAACAACAGTATATTATTTTCATGATTCTATGGGTCAAAAATGAAGTCCCTATCTGACCCTTCTGTTCCACATGACAATGGCTAAAGTCATTGTTTATCCAGTTGCAAGCTCAATGCCTGAGTCATTTTAGGTGTAAAGTTTCAGATCCTGAAAGTGAGATAAACTCAAAGTTATAATTATCTGCTGAATAAGGTAAAATTTCCTTATTTTTTTTGTACCAGGACTCAAACTCAGGGCCTCGCGCTCGCAGGGCAGGCGCTGTGCCACTGAGCTACACCCCTGGCCCCCAGGTAAGATTTAAAGACCAGAGACCTGTTACTTTCCAGGCAAAATGTCAGTAGAGATCAAGAGAGAGGAAGAGGCTGTGGTCTAACAAGCTGCATTAGAAGAAGAAACTGTATATACATATAAAGTCGAAAAGGAAACCAACTTCTATTAAAAAAAAAAAAGCCGCAAATGCCTGGGACACATTGCAATTTCTAGAAATACGGTGTAGTGCTAGAGATTTGGAGTTGGAGGTTCTAGTTCCAGGTTCCAGCTTTGTGTAGCGGAGCTGTGCGATCTGGGGTGAGTCCTTCAGCCTCTCCACGCTGCGGTTTACTCCCCTGGGGTCTATGATGCGGCTGCTTCAGAGGCTTTTTGCAAAGATTAAACACATTTCCATGCCATATTTTTAATCATAACACTGCAATTAGGATACAATTCTTTGACAGGAAATTTGGAGACACTTGCTGTCTTGGGGCCTCCCACTCATCCTAACCAACGTTTGATGAGTATCTTTCGTGCACTATTCACCTCACGTGCAACGCGCACCACGCATCATCGTTGACACTGCTCAGTAATTTTATTTTTTTAACGTGGAAATTTCAGACATACCCCAAAGTAGGAGCCGGGAATGGCGATACATGTCTGTAATCCCAGCACTTTGGGAAGCTAAGGCAGGATGTTCGCAAATTCGAACTCAACTCAGCCTGAGCAATTTAACAATTGAGCGAGACAGAAAGGGCTGGGATGTGTGTAGCTCAGTGCGGAGGCCTGGGTTTGATCTCAGGTACCGGGGTGGGGGGAAGAATGCCTGGATCCTTCGCGGGCTTACAGTTCCCTGGACCACCTGGGGATTCTGTTAAACTGAGATTCTGAGTCACCAATTCTGACTGGCTGAAACTCCCCTGCTCTCAGATGCCCTTCACGCCGCTGATCTGCTGTATTTTGAGTAGCGAGGCTTTAACTTCTAAGTACCATAACTCAGCTTCAGTGATAATTAATTTGACAAATTTGGTTTCCAGTTTTTTCTTCAGTCCCCTCTTCCCACATCATTTTGAGGTCATTATATCACATTCCATTATGTGCCTTTAAATTTTTTGTTAAAAATTAATTTAAAATTAGACTCAATTTTGAGGAAACAAGTATTAGTAGATACGCAGTCTTAGAATTTTTGGACTCTGCTTCCATAATATTTTTCTTTCAAAAAAAAGTTTTATGTTTTTAAATTGACATAATAAAAAATAAATTGACATAGTAATTGTATAAATGCATGGGATAAATGCAAAATGCAATTTTTTTTTTTTTTTTTTTTTTTTTTGCATTTTGAGACAGGGTCTCACTCTGTAGTCCAGGCTGGCCTTCAGCTCACCATGGAACCTGGGCTGACCTTGAACTCCTGGTAACGTTTCTGACACCGCCTCCCTAGCGCTGGGATTACAGGCATTGCCACCATGCCTGGCATAATTCACCCCTTTAGTCTTTTTTAATCTAAAAATTCTCCTTTTGAGTTTTTTTTCTTTTTAAAAGAAACATAAGGTGTCGTACACAGTTTTGTATACTCTGAATTTTCTTTCTTTTTATAAAATTTCTCTTTTGAGACAGGGCCTTACCATGTACTTCAGACTGGCATTGAAGTCACTAAGTAGCCCAGGTTGGCTTCAAACTACTGGCAATCCTCCTGCCTCGTCCTCCTGAATGCTGAAATTACAGCCCTGTGTCATCACATCAGGCCACATAGTGTATACTATTTTATAACCTGCTATTTCACATAACAGAGTGTAGTGGATACCTTTTCACCTCCATAAATTCATGCCAACATCATGATCTCTTAATGATATAATTAATAACTAAGCCTAGTGTGTCGCCACACCCCTGTTCTCCCAGCATTTAAGAAGCTAAAACAGGAAAATTGCAAGTTTAAATCCCACCTGAGAAAGTCAATGAAATCTGGTCTCTTAAGTAAACAAACAAACAAACAAACAAACAAATGAAAAAGAGCCGGTGATGTAGCTCAGGGCCAAGACCCTGAGTTCAAGGCCAAAAAACAAAAGAAAACCCCGGAAATTTTTTCCATCCTCCTAACAGGCTTCTCCCACTTACGCTCTCCTCCCCCAGGTTTGATTATTTTTGGCAAGGCTGCTTCATACATGGTCCTGTGCTTGTCCATCAGGGGTTACGTAAAGTCCAGCTTTCTTTCTGTCCCTGATTTTTCTCATCCGCTCTCAGCCACGCAATCCGTGGCTGGGCTATGCTGCCACCGAGTGGTAACAGCGTGTTGTAGCCGCAGGTTCCAGGGTGAGGTCAGGGAAGGGGACCTGCCTGCTCCACGATACCTACAGTCAGTCAGTGCGATCCATAGACATGAGACCAGAAAACTTATAAAATAAAAGAATGCTGTGTCTTTATTTATTTGGTGGCACCAAGGGTTGAACACAGGGCCTTTTCACTGAAATTCATCCGCAGCACTTTTTAATTTATTTTTTACTTTGAGACAGGCACTCACCTAAGATGCCTAATTGCCCAGGCTGAGTTTGAGTTTGAGACCCTCCTCCCTCAGCCTCCCACAGTGCAGAGATTACAGGTCTGCACCGCTGGATTTTATACATTACATAGGTCCAGTTTGAGCCTAAGAACGTTATCCCTGATCCCATCCAGAAGTATTAAATCACCGCTTTCATGGTAAAATAAGGGTGGAGCTTAATGTCAAACATTGTTCTTTTCGTGGAGCGTGGTGGTACATGTCCTAATCCCAGCAGTTGGAGAGGGTGAGGCAGGCAGATTGCAAGTTTGAATCCAACCTGGCCAATTTAGGTTTTTTTTTTTCTTTTCCCAATTTAATGACTTAGCAAGACTAAGTTTTAAAATAAACAATGGCTGGGGAAGTAGCTCAGTGTGAAAATGTGCAAGCCCAGAGTTCAATTCCCAGTGCTGCCCCCAAATCTGTTAATCATTTTTTACCACCTCCCCTTTGGCTCTGTACTGGCCTCACCCACACTTCCTCCCCTATTCTCCAAACTGACAGCTGTGCTGGTATTTTTCTCTTTGCCCTAGGAGATTTCCTTTACCCCCTTCCATGCCGCCCCCGACCCCGGGAGGTCGGTTTATGTTTGTCCCATCACCACGTTTCCTGAACCACTTTCTGGCTTCCAGTTGGGTTCAGCCCCATGTACTCTTCTTGCCTCTTCCGTACTTTCCTGGGATTTTTTTGTTTTGTTTTGTTTTGTTTTTTGAGACAGGGTTTTGTTAGGTAGTTCAGCCTGTCCTTGAACTCATTATGTAGCTCACCCAGACTCCTGGTGTCCTCCTGCCTCAGCCTCTAAGGCTGGGATTACAGGTGTGCACCACCATGCCCAGCTTCACTGGTTTTGAGTCCTCAGCAGCTACAAGTCCTGCTACATTTGTGGCCCCTTCTTACTCAGCTTCCCTTACTACAGTTTTCTCCTCCTGCCCATTAGATTTCAGAGTTTTAATAGCTTCCCATTATTTGCTGTTCCCAAGAGTCTCAACTTTCGCTTTGTACTTTAACCCCATCCTACCTTAGCAAGTAGCACCTACGTTAAGACTTATCTTTTAAATGGCCAGTGCTGCCCAAAAAGGAAATGTGTCTAAGAAAGACCCAGCTGAGCTGTGTATGGTGTTACATATCTGTAATCCCAATGTACTGAGATGCTGAGGCAAGTTTGAGTCCAGCCTAGGCAACTCCACGATTTAATGAGAACCTGTCTCAAAATTTAAAATAAAAGGGCTAGGATGTAGCTTTATTTGAAAGTCCTGTGTTCCATCTATAGTACTGCAGAGGAAAAAAAATCCTGGGGATTCTTCAAAGAAATCCATGTTTCCAAGAACTTTTTACCATCTACTAGTGCCCCCCAACTCCAAGGAAATAATAGCTTTTTAAAATGTATTTATTTATTTATTTTGGTCTCACTCTACAGATCAGGCTGGCCTTGAGCTCACTTTGTAGCCTAGGCTGGTCTCAAACTCATAAGGATCCTCCTGCTTCAGCCTCCTGAGTGCTGGAATTATAGGCATGTGCCACCACGCCTACCCAAAAGGTCATTCTCTAAAAAATATTTTTCCTTGTACTGAGTTCAAAAGGTACAAAACCAGGTCAGGCGTGGTGCATATGCTGGTAGTCCCAGCATTCAGGAGGCTGAGGTAAGAAGATTTCCAGGAGTTTGAGGCCAGCCTGGGCTACATAGTGAGTTCAAGGCCAGTTTGAACTACATAGTGAGACCCTGTTTCAAAAACAAACAAAAAGACCAAACCCAAACAGTACAAAGCCAACGTGGTGACTTTTTATAACTCCTTGTAAAAAAAGGTACCTTGCCTTTCTTTTCCTCTAGCCCACTGGTACCTTCCCAAGAGGCAATCTCAGCTACTGATTTCTTTTTCATGTGTATCCTTAAGAGATAATCACTGGGGCCAGGGATTTAGCTCAGTGGCAAAAGTGCCTGCCTGGCAAGCGTGAGGCCGCGAGTTTGATCCCTGGTACTGAAAAAAAAAAAAAAAAAAAAAAAAAATATATATATATATATATATATATATAAATTCTGTTATTAATGCATTAAAAGAGATAATCACTGTATATATTACACACATGCATATTTGTTTTTTCTTCACATAAACTGTAGAATACTATAGATAGTCTGTAATTTGAATTTTTCCTTAGATTTAATGATAATGCCTATCATTTAAGTAGCATTACGCTAGGTGCCAGTCTAAGCACTTTATATAAAGCAACACATTCAATCTTCACAACTACTCTTGGGAGGAAACTGAGGTTGGAATTTGAGGCCAGGCACACTGGCATGAAGGTGTTATCCTTCTTTTTCTGTTGTTGTAGCTTTGAGACAGGATTTCACTGTGTAGTTTAAGCTAGCCTCAAGCTCAGCAATCCTCCTGCTTCAGCCTCCTGAGTGAGGGAAGTGTGGGCCTGTGTCACTACACCTGGCTCCCGGTGTTACTCTTCATCACTGTAGAGCACTGTCATTCTTCATGTTGGCTTGTGATCCCCTTCATTTGGTGCACCAGAATTCAGTTAAGACTGGTCCCTTCCTGGTGGCCATGGAAGTTGTTTTTGACTTTTTCTACACAAAGACAATGGCAAGTGCTCTCCCCCTGGGCTGCACCCCAACCTCAGCCTCTGCCTACCGAGGGATGCTCTTTAGGTCACAGTGCTCACCATCATTCTCGTCAATTCAGAAAGCGTCTGACTATCAAATTAGAAACATTTGGAAATCCCTAAGGTGGTTTCCAAATTCAAATCCCTAAAGTATTCAAGTATTCTTTTCTTTTCTTTTTTGCTACCAGGGACTGCACTCATGACCGTGTGCTTGCCAGGCAGGCACTGTGCCACTGAGCTATCTCCCCGGCCCCTGAAACATTCTTAATAGTGTGTGCGCGCGCGCGTGTGTGCGTGTGCGTGTGTATGTGTGTGTGTGTGTGTGTGCGTGTGTGTGTGTTTGCGTGTATGTGTGTGTGTGTTTTAAATCTTTTCCAGTAGGGTTATGGACTAACATAGAGTTTTTTATGTGGTTCACCATTTGCTGTTGGATTGGGTAAAAAATTGGGGTATGATTTGCAATCCGAGGTCAGCCAGCCTGGATGACCCAGGAGAACAAGCAGCAGGAGCCGCAGAGCACTGTTTCAAACAGGGGCTCCACAGGCAGGGCTGCAGCCTTCCTTTCCCGTTCTGCCGGTGGCTCAGTCACAGGGCACCAAGATTCGTGGCATCTGCTGCGGGACACACAGCTCTCACCCGGCCCCTGTGGCCTGGTATACTCCTGTGCCAAAGAGCATTGCTCCCTCCGGCTTTCCTTGAAATGCAAATCCATCCACCTCCCTTTCTTGGTCAACAACCCTCCCGAGTCCAGCTGGCACACGAGGCCCTTCCCATTGGGCACCCTGTGTACCGGAGCTCCCTTTTCCCTGGCCCCTCCGCATTTTGTGCTCCGCCGGCCGCCGTTGCTCACCGGCTCTCCCTTTCTCGCCACGCCCCTGCCTGTATCCTGTGCTCCACCCAATCTGCCTTTCTCCATGGGGCATGTGGTGTTTTGGGGGGTTTTGTTTGTTTTTGCCTCTGGGATTCTGCACACATATTCCTCCCTGCTTGGGGAACATTTTTCCCTTGCCTATTTTCTTCCTATTTTTTTCAAGACTTAGCTCTACTACAAAATATTTCAATCTCCTGCTCAGAGTTACTTGCTCCCTTGTTTGAGTTCTAAACTGCACGGCTGGGTGCACTGGTGCACAGCACTTCTATTTGGTCCTTTACTGGTGTTGGTTGCCAGCAGGTCTGGCTTCTCTGTCTTTGTGCTCCCTTGGGCAGAGCCACATTCTCTTTCCTTCCTTTCTCTGGGACTGGTATAGAGAGGACATGGGTAAGTGCACATTAATCATTCAGGAAAGTGTAGCGGGTTTTATTATTGCGGCTAATGGTGCTATTGTACCTAGTGATGTTACCTCCCACGTGGCCTGCCCGATCTGCCAGCAGAATCTAATGCACCCTCCTTGCTCTGCACCTGAGACAGGCCCACAGAGGCGCAGGTTGCCCAGAACTCCTGTCTCCTTGCAATGCATTGTTTTTTCTTGCTGTATAATTACTGTCTTTAACTCATCAATATTCAAACACTTTCCAGTAAAGTACCCAAAAGAATCTTGAAGCCAGGTGTAGTATCTTGCATTAATCCTACTTGCTCAGGGAGCTGAGGCAAGAGGATCATGAGTTTGATGCTAGCCTGAGCAATACAGCAAGACTCGAAAAAAGAAAATTCCTGAAAAATTTTAGGTAGATGTCTACATTTTTAACTATAATGTTGAATAGTAATTCTATATTGTACTTTTTTTTTTTGTACTGGGGATCAAACTTACAACCTCACACTTGACAGGTAGGTGCTTATACCACTGAGCTAAATCCCCAGGCCCTATATTGTACTTTTTGAAAGCAAGATTTAGTAACATTCTAAATCAAATGGTAACATCACTAGTTTAAAGGTATCTACTAGGTTGGAAATATCAAATATCGGAGTGATACTCTTATCTATTTAAAAAAACACAACTTTTTTTTCTCTTTATAACCTGAGGATCAAACCCAGGATAACTCTAACACTCGATCAGCCCTTTTTATTTTTTATCTACTATTTTTACAGTTCTGCAGATGATACATTTCAGTCTTTCCCTTACTTTCTTCTGGAGTCAGAGTCTCTCTATGCAACTCAGGATAGCCTCAAACTCACTGTGTAGCCCAGGTTGTCCTCCAATCTGGGCAGTTCTCCAGCCTTAGCCTCCAAAGTGCTGGGACTGACTGAGACAGTCTCACCAAGTCACTGAATTGCTCAGGCTGGGCTCAAACTTCCAATTCTCATGTCTCAACTTCCTAAATAGCTAGGATACAGTATTCAAGTGCTATACTCCTGGTCATAATTTATTTATTTATTTAGATCTGGGGATCAAACCCAGAGACTCATGCAAGTGTTCTACCTTTGAGCCTCATCCCACCCCATACATAAGCTCTTTAAATTTTTTTGTTGTTGTTCTGGGAATCAAACTCAGGACCTAGCAAGGTGCTATTCTGCTGAGCCACATCCCTGGCCCCTAATATTCATGTTTTCCCTTTTTTTCCTACTTGTTTTTCCATCCCAGAGAATGTTAACTTTCTTTTTTCTTTTTTTCTTTTTTTGAGACAGGGTCTCATTATGTAGCCCTGGTTGGTCTTCAGCTTGAGAGTCTCTTACTTCAGCCTCCTAGTATTACAGGCATGGGCTGGGTTCCACAAAATGTTAGCTTAATGTAATTGTTTCTTTTTGCTTGAAAAAATCTTTTATCCATTAACCTCACACTTGATTGTAATAAAAATATATGTATACATTTAAATTTAATAATTTTTTCCTTGTGGCTATAATGCTTTTTTCCTTGGTTCAAGCTTTTACTGCGATTATAATCCACCCCCCCCCACTATGTATCCCAGGGTGGCCTCGAACTCACAGGGATCCTCTTGCCTCAGTCTCCTGAGTGCTGGGATTACAGGTGTGTGCCACCTCATCCAGTTTACAACAGTAATTTGTATAGGTGATCAAAATTACATGAGGACCGAACATGAAATATATCAGAACACTAGCTTTTCTCCTTTATTTTCTCTAGGACCCTCTCTCTCTCTCTCTCGTGCACGTGCACTGTGTCCATCTGTCCATCTCTCAGCTTTCTGAGACAGTCTCACTATGTAGTGCAGACTGACCTCAAACTTGTGGTGATCCTCTTGCCTCCGCCCCCCAGTGCTGGGGTCACAGGCATGTGCTACCTCGCCCTGCTTAACTCTTTTTCTTTTCTGTCTTCTTCACTCTTCCTCATTTAGCCTCTTACCTCTTTCATGTAACATTTGTACATATACACATTTTATATATATATATATCTCGTATCTGCGTATATGTACAGAAGACAATGAAAGATAAGAATAGTTCAGTATTTTAACCTGAATGATACTTCAGGGTCATACTGGGGTAACCCTTAACAGATCTGTGGTTAAAGGGTTCAAACTAAGCAAAATATTCAGTATCAACAAATTCCAACAAGCTCATAGCTTCCTTCAGTCTCTAATTATACTTCCCTTCCCCGTAAGTCCCTCCACAAGTATTAAGTTCTCTGAAAACTAACCTTTTACTCCAGCTATAAAAAATACTTTGAACAGAATCTGACCTCCTATTTATTTTTAAGTTATTAATATTTCTCTTATCTCTCTCTCCCTCTACTGACTTTTCCTCTTTCCTTCCCTTTTCTCTCCACATCCCAGACTAACTGCCAAAACAGCATCATAGATAATCTGTAAGAGGCATGGAAGGACAAAAGTGTCAAAACAAGTTTTAATGTTTATGACGGATGTATGGTTGGCTCTGGATGCTGTTATAAACCAGTAGAAATTCTTTCCCTACAAGACAGTGACTGGGTCCAACCTGATTAAACTGGATAGGATGAAGTAGTAGACAATACTTCTTGACAAATAAAGGTAAGGTCACATCACTGGAAAACAACCTTAAACTAATGAGATTCACACCAACAACATGGTCTCTTCACTCTACACTATTTGTTTTTTGTTTTATTTTTGAGACAAGGTCTCATTACCTAATCTGGGCTGGCTTGGAACTCACTATGTAACCAAGGCTAGCCACAAACTCATGGCAGTCCTCCTGCCTGCAGTCTCCCAAGTGCTGGGATTACAGTTATATGTCACTATTCCTGGCTTTCTTTACTCTATTTGACCTCAATCCTCAGCACACATCCACACACACACACACACACACACACACTCGCACACACGCATGCACGCACACATATACACACACGCACACACACACAGGAACATGAAAAACAAGGCAACAAATGCCTCCAAGATTCTCAACTCTCCCAAAGCAGATCCAAGGGATACTAACAGAGACAAAATCAAACACCAAATAGCTGAGCTTCATGAATGATTAAAGAAAAAAACAAACTTGGCAAGGTCGAAGATAGCCCATAAGATAGTGCAGCTGACAAACTAATCAACATGGTTACAGAAGAAACAAATACAAAATTAGAAGAGCTGTCCAAAAGTCTTTAAAATGTAAATGGAAAATGTACCAAAGAAATAGCCTCCATAGAAAGATGCCAAATGGAAACCCCAGAGTGAAAGAATTCTGTTGAAATGTGAGCAGCAGAAGTGACCTATGTGAGAGTGCCTCAGACTTCAGGGACAGAATGGAAGCACAAGATGATAGGTGATACTCAGGGCTACTTTAAAAACGATGAGAGAGCAAAGACATTCATCCATCACTACTTCAGCGATGCTTCAAAGACTGACCTAAGCCTAAGTGAGTTAAAAATTAGAGGGCAGCACACATGGAATAAAAATAATCTGTTTACAAGCCAGGTGTGGTGGTACACACTTGCAATCACAATCGAGGAAGGAATATTGCACAAGTTCAAGTTCAAGGCTGGCCTGGGCTCCATGGTGAGATTCTGTCTCAAAAGAAAACCAAAAAATCCCCAAAACAAACCAAAACAAAACAGCAAGAAAATCTGTTTGTGGAAATCATACCAGAAAACTTTCTAAGTGTGGGGAAAAAACTCAATGCACAGGTAAGCAAGTCTTACAGAATGCCAAATAATGACAAGGAAAGAAGAACAACACATCATAGTCAAAATCTTAGAAGTTCAACACAAGGACAGAACTTTAAATCTGTTAAAGATACCTGTAATCCCAGCACTCAAGAGGCTGAGATAGGAGGAGTGCTCCAAGTTCAAGGCCAGCCTGAATTACAGAGTGAGACCTTGTTGCAAAAACAAAACAAAACAAAACAAAGAAAAGCAAACAAAACAAAAATAGCAAAAAAAAAAAATTCATTTTAAAGGCCAGGAAAGCTTGGAGTAAAGTATTTCATATCCTAAAGGATAACAACTTTCAACCCAGATGAATATATCCTGTAAAACTATCTTTGAAAATTAGTGGAGAAACCAGGCCTGGTAGTACATGCCTGTAATTGCAGCACTCTGGAAGCTGAGGCACGAGAATTGCCACAAGTCTGAGCCTTGCTTGGGCAAATGAGTTCAAGGCTAACCCAAATTCCACAGTGAGACCTGTCTCAAAAATAAAATGAAACAAACCACTACATAGTGGGAAACGACCATATCCCATTTTCACAAACGATCAACTAGACAAAAAGTTAAAGAAGTATCGGAGCTGAACCACATCCCTGAAAGACAGATTTAATAGATAGCTACAGTGCTATGTTATACCCTCCTTCAACAAAATATTCATTCTCACAGCACACAGAACACTGTCTAAAATAGAATAAGCCGTAAAGCCTGCTTAAATAAATAAAAGGATCAAAATCACTTCATACTATCAGATCAAAGTGCCCTGAAATCAATTACAAAAAAATCACAGAGATTTTACTAACACTTGAATAGTAAATAACTCTGGGTCACAGAAGAAATCAGGGAAGAAATTAATTCTTAGAATCAAGTGATTAATGCCAGTACAACCTACCAGAACTCATGGTACAATGAAAGCATTCCTAAGAGATAAATTTATTGCTGTGATGCTTATGTGAGAAAAACATAACAAGCTCAAATAAATAATCTAAGGATTTACCTGAAGTTCCTCAAAAAACAAGAACAGTCAAACCTAAGTCCAGTGTAAGGAAGAAAATTATAAAAGTCAGAAAGAAAGCAATGAAATTGAGACAATAAATGCAAAGAATCAATGAATGAATCAGAGTTCTTGGAAAGAATATACAAATAGACAAACATTGATAAACTTACCAAAAGAAGGAAACAAAAGACCCACATCAATGCAATTAGAAAACAAAAAGGTAAAATCACAATGGACACTGCCAAAATCCAGAAAACCATAACTACTATGAAAAATTGAACTCTAACAAACTGAAAAATCTTTTTTTTTTTTTTGGTACTGGGGATTGAACTCACGACCTCACGATTACCAGGTGAGTGCTTGAGCTGCTGAGCTAAATCCTCGGCCCAAATTGAAAAATCTTTAAGAAATGGACAGATTTCTACATACATACAAATTACCAAAACTTAACCCGTAATACATAAAAACCCCAACTAATCCAGTAACAGGCAGTGAATTGAGGCAGGAATAAAAAAACCTGACAATTTATAAAACTCAGGACCTGATGGATTCACTGTTGAATTCATAGATAACAGTGAGGAGATAATCCCAAGTCTCCTCAAACTCTAATGAAATTGAAAGAGAAGGAGTACTTCCAAACCCATTCCTGGAAGCAAGTGTTATTCTGATTTCAAAACCACACAAGGACCTAACTAAAAAAGAAAATTACAGGCTAATCTCTTGAATGAACATGGATGCAAGAATCTTCAAAAAGATACTGGCAAATGGAATGCAACAGGTCATCAAAAAGATCACACATCATAACCAAGTAGGCTTCATCTCAGCAAGGATGGTTCAACATACACAAATCAATACATTTAATAATTATGTAAACAGAAGCAAGGGCAAAAAGATCACATGATCATCTTAGTAGATGCAGAAAATCCCAAACCCATTCATGATAAACCCTGAAGAAAATAGGTAAAAAGGATCTTATCTCAATCAGATAAAAGCCATTTATGACAAACCAATAGCCAACATCATACTGAATAAAGAAAAGCTGAAAGCTTTCCTTCTAAAATCAGGAACAAGGCAAAGATGTCCATGATCACCACTCATGTTCAATATACTACTCAAGTTTAGCCAGAGCAATTAGGCAAGAGAAAGGAATAAAAGGGAAAGGTATATGAAGGGATGAGGTCAAATTATCAATATTTGCAAATGATATGGTCCTTTATATAGATGACACAAAAAGATGTCTCCCAGAATAGTCAAATTCAGCAATGTAACATTATACAAAATCAACACACAGAAACCAGTGTGTAGAGCATTCCTCTACACCAATAAACAGATCAAGAGAGAATTTAGGAAAACCACAGCATTCACAATAGCTTCAAGAAAAGTTAAATGCTTAGGAATTAATGTCACAAAGGAAGTGAAATATCTCTACAATATTACTCTAAAACAGGAAAATGAAGAGGACATCAGAAAGTGGAAAGATATCCTGTTTCTGGATAGACAGAATCAAATATTGTCAAAGTGGCCATACTTCCAAAATTGACATGTAGATTTAATTCAGTCCCAATCAAAATACCAACAGCCTTTATTATATTACAGAGCTGATTAAAAACAGCATGTTTCTGGCATAAAAACTGTGGGTCAACAGAACAGAATAAAGGATACAGAAAGAACTGCTGGCACATCCAGCCATCTGATCATTGGACAAAAGGATCAAAAATATACGATAGGGGAAACGTAGCCTCTTTAGCAAATGATCCTGGGAAAACTAGTTAAATATATGCAGAAGACTGAATCTAGACCTGTCACCATGCACTAACATTAAATCAAAGTGAATCAAAGACATATTAAAAAAGAATCAATCTGCTGGAAGATAAAATAGATAAAACTTGAAGATACAGGCACAGGAAAGGACTTTCTAAACAGAAGTCCAATTGCATAAGAAATAGTATCAGTAATCAAATAAAATTATATCAAATTAAAAAGCTCCAGCACAATAAAAAATACAATCAATAAAATGAAGAGACAATCTACAGAAAGGGACATAATTTTCTAGGGAAACAATTTTTGCCAGCTACTTCTCCAATAGAGGACCAATATCCAGAGTTTACAAAGAACTCAACAACAACAAAAACAAAAACCAGACCTCCTAAAATAAAAAAATAGGCAACTGAAATGGACACCTCTCAAAGAATAAAGTACTGATGGCCAGTAAATATACAAAGAAATGCTCAAAGTCTCATTAAGATTCCATCTTATTCCAGAGAGAATGGCTATCATAATAGAACAAGCAATGACAAACCTGACTAGGCTGAGGAAAAAGGGACCTATTTACATGGTTGGCAAGAATATAAACTGGTATAACCACTACAGAAATCAGTACAGAGAGGCCTGAAGTAACTAAAACTAGAAATTCCATTTAAGCTAGTTACTCTTCTAGGTATCTTCTCCAGAGTTAAAGACATCATACCACAGTGATACATGCAAACTCATGTTTACAGCAGAACTCATGTTAGCTAATATAGTGGAATCAATTTAGACACACGAGCTTCTCTTAATTGAAAATGCAAATTATAAGTAATTTAAAAAATCAAAAGACAATAGGAAACAAGGAGATAGATCTTTTGAAAAGAGAAGGGGATCCAGAGATGGGGCAGGGGTGGGGTAGTCGTGGTGGTGGTGAGGGAATGGATGGGAAAAGAAGGCATGGTAAGTACGTGTACCTACCCGCTGAGATGAATGTGAACATCATGTACTGCAAACAGTGACTAAAAGAAAATTTAAAACAAGGTATAAGCAGTCCTAAAGGAAATATACACACATCAGAAAACTTCTATTGTGATGTTGGGGCAGGTTTATGAGCCCATGAGTTACTGAATGAACCATTTGACCCCTGGGGGCTTTACTCCTCGCGAGGACAGGTTGTAGTGACATTTAGGAGCCCAGGAGGGACACCTGCCTTTGCTGAGTGGGAAACCGCCACTGGGAACTGAGAACTGTGACTCCTAGGAACGTCCAGGCTAGATCAATTTCAGCAAAGAGAACCTAAGAAAGTTGAGTATGTGGGAACTTCACATGTCCTTGCCACGTGGAAAACCTCTACGCGTCCTCGGTGGGTTGCTCACTGCGAATTACTAGAGAGGGGACTTAAGTCCAACTGCGCAGCCCAAGGGAACACCCTGCCTTCAACTCCGCGGTGGGCGGGCCCGGCCCGGCGGAAGTCGTGCCGCTCTCGCCCCGCCTCTTCCGGCGCGGGAGGTTTGATTTCCTTGGCGGGCGGAAGCTGCCAGTTCTGGAGCTGGAATAGATTCCTAGTAGGAAGTTCTCCTGTGCACTGCTTTGCTGGCAGGGCTGGCTGGCTCTTCTGTCCCTTTGTGGGTGTCGCCCGGTCTGGCCCTCTACCTCTCAGGTCAGTCCTCCTGCCCCCCGCCCCCGCAGCTACGGTAGAAGGCCGGGGTCTGCGGCGGCGCGGGGTGCGGCTCCGGGGCCGCTTAGCTCCCGACTCCCGAAAGACCGAGTTCTCTGGATCCTAGTGTACCAGCCCTGTTCCGTTGCTGAGATTCTTAGCCTTTCCCACTCCGGTTTTCTGCTCTTGTGAGGCCGATAGAAGCTACCCCAGAGGGTGGTTGTTGAGGTGCGCATGCACAGCCTCCCGAGGCTGCGGTTGTGATTTCCTGTAGCTGTTTCCTTGACCCCGACTCTGCCCACAGAAGTTCAGAGAACGGTTCTGCGTTCCACTTGTACAGTGCAATTGTCTGGAGTACTTAAGTTTAAAGAGGTGCCATCACTCCCTTTTCAGAGAGTCCAAATCATTTCTTTGCCTTCATCTCGCAGTAGTAGCTTCAGAGAGAGGCTCACGCCGAGAGTTCCCGAAAGACGGCAGCGGTAAGAGGAACAGCCAGGTTGTTGCCACCAAGAGACACCCATAGGGAAGAAAGTCAAACTCCCCGGAAAAAGCGTCCCAGGAGAGTGATCAGGCAGGCCCTTAGCACCTAGGATAAGTAATTGTCCTTGGTTTCACCTTTGGTAATTTTCTACGATTAGCGGAATAGAGGGAAGGGGGCGGTTTCAGAAGCGCCTCAAGTTTTGCTTAGAGGTCAGTTCTAATTTTTTAATTTGTGTTTGGTTTCGTTTCCCATGGAGTGTGAAAAATAACGTGTCAGAAAAGTCCTTATTGGCCTTAATGGGCTTGATTCAACTGCTGTGCTATATTTCCTGCATAACTACTATAGATCCAATAGATGGGTAAATCAATCCCTCAGTGCCTTTAGAAACGTGTGGCACTTTGTTGAAGTCCCCAGAAACCTCTGCAAGAGAGCAGGGCAGGATGCTATCTGTTTATTTGTTTAGACACAAAGGTTCAAAGCAGTTTTATTTGTAATAGCTCAAAACTAGAAACAATCCAAATGTCTACCAACAAGCGAGTGGTTAAACACTGATTTGTCCATACAGTGGCTCCCTGAAGTAAAAACGTTATTACCCATAGAAGGCAACAAGATGGAGGGATCTCAGAACAACGATGATGGGCAAAAGAAGCCAGAAAATACTCCACAGGCCCATGGTTGGAAGGGAAAGGAGAGGGGACAGGCTGACAAAGGGGCACAGAGACACTTCAGGGGAGGATAAATATCTGCAGGATGCTATGTAACTGTAGTACAAGGCCACACTATAAGCTGTTCTGTATTCTTGTTTGAAATTATCCTCAACATCACTGTTCTTACACACTCACTAGATAAATGCATTTCGTAGTAGGTAATAGTACAGTTCCCTCCCAATGTTTGTACCTCCAGTTTGTTGCTATCTGGTAAAATGTAACCATAAGCCTCCTGTTATCTTGACAATGTCTTTGTTTTTTAGAGAAGTTCTGGACTGCAGTTATATATTCTCCCAGTGCTTTTATTAGATACCTGGAAGACACTCAGGTGTCAGCATTTAGGAAGCTGTTTTTCCACACTGACTGATAGTATATTTAGGTTACTTGAATCACAAATCTTTTGGTGATCCATGTTCCAACCTCTAGAGGATAAGTTGATTTAAGAGTATTTAATTTTATTTATTTATTTATTTATTTTTTGTGGTGCTGGGGATTGAACTCATGACCTTGCGCTTGCCAGGCAGGGGCTTATGCCACTGAGCTAAATCCCTGGCCCCAGAGTACTTAATTTTTAAATCAGGATTTTTAGCACCAGCTCTATATCCACAAAATTTAAAAATTAAATATAATCTACTATCAATAGATAGCATACCACTTATGGCCATTTATGATATAAGTACTGCTTTTCTTATATATTAACAAAAAAGATGTTCCCTGGATTAAATAGATATAGGTTACTCACCTAAAAATTTGGTATAATTTTTTTATTTTTATAAGATGAGATCTTGCTTTTTTTTTTTTTTTTGGTTTTGTTTTGTTTTGGAGACAGGGTCTTGCTATGTAGTTCAGGCTGGCCTTGAACTCACAGTGTATCCCAGGCTGGCCTCAAACTCACAGTGTATCCCAGGCTGGCCTCAAACTCTTGGCAGTCCTCTTGCTTCAGCCTCCTGAATGCTAGGACTACAAGCATGTGCCACCCCTTCTGGCTCTACCTGGTGTAATTTGAGGGAAAGAGGTTGATAAGGGAAAAATGGAGGAAAAAGTAGGTTCATGGTTTCAGTTTTAACTTGGTGCAGATTAATTTGCTAATTAGTCAGAGGTGATGAACTGGAATTTTAAAACTTATTTGGGAGCTTTCTATCAAGAAGTTAATTATGATAGTCCTGTATTCCCTAATCTAGAGAAGTGAATTTCAACGCCATATTAGAAATTATGTTCTCTTTCAGAGGACAACAATTGGAAATAGCCCAGATCTTTGTATGGAATTTAGACAGGTGCAGTGGTGGCAGTTAGACACTTCATGAAACAGCTACTTTCCCTTTTTCCATTTTCACCTCATGTGTTTTGTTAATTTTTTGAGACAGGATTTTGCTATGTAGTGCAGGCTGGCCTCAAACTCACAGTGATCCTCTTGCCTCAGCCTCCTGAGTACTGGGATTACAGGCATGCACTACCATACCTGGCTCACCTTATGGTTTTTAAGTCTTATTTATTTATTTATTAATTTTTTGTGGCACTGGGGATTGAACCCATGGCCTTTACACTGGGCTCCATGCCCAGCCTATTTTTTAATTTCATTTTAAGACAGAGACTCCCAAAGTCACTCAATTGTCCAGGCAGAGCTCTAATTAGGGATCCTCCAGCGTCAGTCTCCCAGAGTGTGGGGATTACAAGCATGTGCCACCACGCCCAGTGCGTTTCTAAATCTTTATAATATCTCTTTGTGTTTCTTCTTTAGCCTTTGCATTGTATCCTGGTACTGCGTTACTTGGGACTTTGTTCTTTTAACAAATCCGTGAGTTTTTTTTTTTAAATTCCTGTTTAGAACTGGGGATTAAATGCACAACCCCCATGCTGAGCTTCATCTACAAACCTTTTGAGACAAGGTTTTTGTTACGTTCCCCAGGTTGGTATGGAATTTGTGATCCTCCTGCCTCAGCCTCTTACAGCCTGAGATCACAGGTGCACACCACCATGCTCAGTCTTGTTTCAGATGTGGAGGTCTCACTATGTTGCTCAGCTGGCTTCGAACTCTTGGGCTCACCTGATCCTGCTGTCTGGCTGGATGCCACCATGTCCAGCTCTGTAGTAGTTTTTTAATGATAAACATTTCAAAGATCCAGTCATATCCTTAAGTCATGACAGTATTCTTTTTTTTTTTTTTTTGAGACAGGGTCTTGCTCTGTATTTCAGGCTGGCCTTGAACTCACTTTGCAGCCCTAACTGGCCTCAAACTGGGGGCAGTCCCCCTGCCTCAGTCTCCCTAGCACTGCAATTACAGGCCCAGCAACAGTATTCTTTTAAATATTTTTAGATTTATCTTTCATATTTATGTCTGTCTCTGATATTGATTTGTATATGTGGTGTGATATAGGAGTCTAATTTTAAAAAATATGGCTAATCAGTTTTCCAGTGTTATTTATATGCTTAAGATTTATTTATATTTACATTTACAAATAGATAATCTGGCAACATTTCCTTTATTGACCATGTACTGTTTTTGTTTTACAGGTCTTTCTGTCATTTTTAATAAACTTCCAGGTAGACTATGAAAGATTATGATGAACTTCTCAAATACTATGAATTATATGAAACTATTGGGACAGGTAACTGATATTTTCATCTTTTTGGGGGGTATTTTTGCCTTGGCAGAAGATAGGTTAACTATTTGGAAGTATTGTCTATTTGGGCAGTTATGAGATTTTTAGTTTAACTTATGTAGTTTTCTGCATTCTTTTTTTTGGGTAGCTTTAAATTTTCTACTTTAATGAGAAAAAGTGAAGCAAAGATAGAGGAGAGAGGGAGGTGACTTCTAGTTTATTAAAGAACTTTGGTTTTTATCCTAAATAAAAGTTGTTGGAGAGTTTTGAGCTTCAGGGTAACCTGACCTTAGATTTCATGGCTGAAATCACCTGGCTGCTATTGATAAAAAGATTGAGTGGGAGAGGGTGAGGGCAGAAGAACCATATTAGGAAGGTATTAAAATAGTTTAGGTGAATGATGTTGGCATTGGCAGTGACTTGGTTGAGACTGACAGTAGTGAAGGTATTGTAATTATTTTTTGAACTATAACATACAATAAGATATGCAGAACAGAGCCAGGGATATTGCTCAGTGGTGCAGCGCCTGCCTGGTAAGCACGAGGTTTGAGTTCTAGTAACCAATTAAAAAAAAAAAAAAAGATATTCAGACTATCGTAATCTCAATGAAGTTTTACATACGTATTACCCATCTGTTTTACCCTTATATTATTTGCTGAGATAAGACATAGACCATTTCCAGTCAGTACCTACTTCCTTGCCCCCAAAATAACCATTGATCATATTTCTCCCAAAATGTGCCAGTGGGATTTGTTGATGGGTCACATATGTGATACTAGAGAAAGAGAATGGTTCCAGCGTTTTGGGTCTGAGCACCTGGAAAAATGGATTTGTTCTTTATTTCGCTAAGAAAGACCATGGGAGAGACAACAGGAGTTTCTTTTAATTTTGTTTGTTTGTTTGTGGTGTTTTTTTTGTTTTTTTTTTTGGTACCGGGATTGAACTCATGACCTTGCACTTGCCAGGCAGGCGCTTATGCCTCTGAGCTAAATCCCCGGCCTGTTTGTTTGTGTTTTTAAGGCAGGGTTTCAATATGAAGTTCAGGCTGGTTTTGCACTCACTCTGTAGTCCAGGCTGGCCTCAAACTCATGGCAGTCCTCTTATTTCAGCCTCTGAGTGCTAGGATTGCAGGTATACCATGTGTGGCTTTTTTTTTTTTTAAAGAGGAAAAAAAAAGTAGAAATATTACAGAATTTCAAAAAAAAAGGATAAACAGAAAGAGATCACTGGTTGATAAATTACATATTGTCCTTTTAGAAATAGTTGTTCAAGTTACAAAATTAGAGCATACAAAGTAGACATTCAAGCAGTGAGACTGCAAACAGATCTGTTCAACAATCCAACAAGAACTTAGAAGTATGGTTATCAATCCTATACACTTAAATATTCACGCAGTTGTATCTTTTATAGAACTTCCTATTTCCTCTCTTTTTTTACAGTAGCAATTATGCATTTTTAAAAAATTTTATTTAAAGAGAAAAAAAGCAAAAGGAAAAGGGTAGCAACAATACAGAATTGTAAAAGAAAAAAGAAACACTAAGAAATCACTAGTTGATAAATTACATATTGTCATCTTGGATGAAGTTGTTCAAGTTACAAAGTTAAAGGATGCATAGTAGACAATTCAAACAGTGAGACTGCAAACAGTTCTGCTCAAAGATCCAACAGAGATTCAGCAATATGCTTGCTCATCTATTTTACACACTCAAACACACATGCAGTTATATCCCTTAGAGCCCTTTCTTCTCCTCTTTTTTACAATAGCATCTACACATTTTGGGTTTAAAATGTTATTTTTTTTCCCCCCTTTTGGTACCAGGGATCAAACTCATGACCTCACGCTTATCAGCCTGGCTCTTATGCCACTGAGCTAAACCCCCAGCCCCATGTGTGGCTTTTTTGTTTGCGTGTTTTGTTTGTATTTTTGAGATAGAGTCTCAAAAATGGAGTTTAGGCTGACTTGAATTCACTATAAGTCCAGACTGGCCTTGAACTTACAGTAATTGTTCTGCCTTAGCCTCCCACGTGCTAAGATTACAGGTGTGTGCCACCATATGTGACATGCGTAGCTTTTTGAAAGTATTAATTTGAAGTTTTGTTTTTTGAGACAAGAATGCACATTTAGTTCAGGCTGGCCTTGAACATGCAGTGATCTGCTTGACTCAGCCTCCTGGGTGCTGGGGTTACAGATGTGTGCCATCACATTGGGCTGAAGACATTTATCAGTTTTTGACTAGTTCTGAAACATAATTGCTTATCGTCACAGTTTTAAAAATTGATCAGAAATTTTGTATAATTTGTCTTGGGTTTTAACAACTTTAGATTATGTTCTAGCACTGTTCATTATAAAGAAAATTGCAATGTTAGTCATAATGCATATTAGTAAAGAGTGACTTCTTTTTCCTACTTTGTTATTATAAAATTAGAGATATACTGTCATGGTAGGTAGAAAAATTCTTCAGTTAGACATGTAACGAGAAGAGGCTAGAGTTGTTCTAACATTTTGGAAGTGACAGATGTAAAACTTCTAGGAAGATACATTTTTTTGTTTCTTTTTTTTTTTTTTAATCGGTACTGGGGACCGAACTCATGACCGCACACTTGGAAGGCAGGTGCTTATGCCACTGAACTAAATCCCCAGCCCAGTTTCTGTTTTGTTCAGTTTTGTTTTTGGAGATGGGTGGTCTTGCTATTTGGCACAGATTAGTCTTCAACTCATAGGCTCAAGTGATCCTACCCCTTGGCAGCTGGCACTGTGTGTGTGCACCATTGCAAAATAGGAGGTTTTTATGCTTGAGTCCTTGCTTATCTGTCTGTTACACATTTTTCTGTATTTAGGTGGCTTTGCGAAGGTCAAACTTGCCTGCCATATCCTCACTGGAGAAATGGTGGCTATAAAAATCATGGATAAAAATGCACTAGGGGTAAGTTTAAAGTTATTTTTGTAATATTCCACTTATAGATCAGTTTTGTGATTAAAACTTCAGTGTCCTCGTTACTGTTCTTTTCTTATAATGATATTTTTCTAGCTTTTAAAAAATGTATAGGCCTGGGGATAATCTCAGTGCTTGGGAGGCTGAGGCAGGAGGATTACTGTGAGCTCAAGGCCAGTCTGGGCTACACAGTGAGTTCAGTGCAAGCCTGAACCCTATCTTAAAAAGACCAAAAAAAAAAAAAAAGTGTAGGTCCCGGTTTTAAAGTGATCTGGAGGAGGGTGTTTCTTTATCCTTCAGACTGATGTAGGGCAGTGGCACATGTCTTACTTCTCAGATGGGCTGTCTGCACCATTGGAACTTTCTCTTAGGTTGCTTGTTAATGCCACTTGGCCTGAGGTAAGCACCTTTACCATTTGGGGACACATTACAGGTTATTTTGGGACACTGACAGATGTGAGAAGAGATTCAGAGGTAGAAAAAAATTTCAAGGTGTGTGTTTGGTTTGGAGAGCTCATTTGTTTTGGTTTTCTGTGATTTCTTTTATCTTTGTCTTTTTATAACCGCCTTTATTCTAGGGTGGGCAGCACGATTTCATCCAGAGGCTGCAAACTAACTGGACAGCTTGCAGCTAGGAATCTGTGATGAGCAGGCCTATAAATACACAGCAGGGAAGATGTCCCAGTTTAAGAACTGATGGAACTCCATTCTGCTAGGGAGCTTCTGATTTTGGGGGCAGGAAGTACCCTCTGAGGCAACTCCAATGGAGGTTTAAAGCCACCCCATGTAGGTAGTAAGTCTCGTCCCTCCTTCTCCTTGTCACTGGGCTTCTTTTGAACCCATCTGGCGTTCGTGTCAGCCACTCTGGCTCTGAGGTGTTCTAAGGCTTCTTGAGCCAGTTTGGAATTCAATGGAATAAGAGACTTTAAGATGTATTTAGAGATCAGCTGTGACTTGTTCAGGAATAAAGGTGCTGGTGCTCCTCTGTAGCTCCCTAGAGAAATTCCTGTGACTTAGGAAAAGATTATTTTATTGTGCTACAACATGGCCTATGTAACTGAAAGCACGCTTTTATTCAGCTGTCCTTAAGATTCTCTGGAGTAACTTCGGCCAGGATAACAGTCATATAACTGATAAAGCCACGTTCCTCTTGTTTTGTAAGAGATAATCTTGCTCAGAAATATATACTTGGTATTAGTAAATTACGTGCCTTCTCCCAAATGGTAACTCACATTGGTTTATAAGAAAGTGAGACTCTAAGTATTTGCTTGATACATCTTACCTAACCTTGTCTCAGAAGTACTGGCTTTTTTTAGGGCTGTCAGTATGTTTCTTAGTTCAGGTCTATGCTACAGACAGGATCTGCTTTCCCCTGACTGGCTTGTTTTACATCAACTTGTGAGCTTTGTAACTATTGCTTGTTAAATTTTAATGTTTTGGGATGTTCATTGTAGAATAAACAGGGTAAGACTTGATGTTGGACTCTAGACAAACTCAGCCTGTGAGCCACTCTTTCTCAATCCTTGCTACATTCAAATTTGGCAAGAAGAGTTTTCGTGATTCAAGTCTTCTGTTTCATCCCCTCCAGCGGGGACAAGTCCTGACGAGCCTCACCAGGAAAAGCTACCTTGATGCCAAGGGCAGGGCTGCACAGGGTTAATTGGCAGTGTGTTCAGAAGAGGCATTTTCTTCTTTCCTTTAGAAGAAGGAAAAGCATTCAGACAAATAGGGAAAATCGTGGGTATCATAGAGTCACCCACGCATCAGCCCTCCCAAGACTAAGTAGAACTAGAGTTATAAAAGAGGTTCTTCCGCATGATTGCCTAAAAGCAGAAGCCCCGCCAGCAGGGTAAGGATTAGGAGTCTCCTGACTTCGGCTTTCTTTTGTGCGCGACCTCACAGTCTTTCGTGATAAACGTCAGCCTCAGGCATTTGACTTCCTGTTGCTTTGCTCCGTCTACTTTTGATGGACTCTGTGCCAACCCTACCTAAGAGCGCCAGGCAGACAATGTGGCACCTCAGGTGAGGGTTGGGTTAAACCAAGCAGGGAGTTGCAACCAACACCACAAAATGGAACTTTTCAAGAGTCAGATTATCCTCTTTTCGAGATTAGTAAGTGGCCTTTCCAGACTTCCTCCCCCATCTCTCCTCCGCGCAGATGAATGGACCGAATGTGCAGACGCCGGCACCAGGAGGTCGGGGGTCAAGTCCAGTTTCATGCCTTTGAGCAGGGGATGGAGAGGTTTGGGGTCTCGGAAAGGATGAAACAAGAGTGAACAGGTCTCTTGTTTCAGTGCCCTTCCTCTCCCTTGTTCCTTGCTGTAAAAGACCCCGTGCACCTGTCCATGGGTCTATGGTGATTTGAGGTAAATGGCCTCTCCATATCTTTGAATCTAGCGTTTTTTTTGTGTGTGTGTGCCAGAGATCGAACTCCCAACCTCCTGCTTGCCAGGCAGACACTGTGCCACTGAGCTATATTCCCAGCCCTGGATCTAGCTTTGGATAAGTCTTTTTTCGTTTTTAACAAAAAATATTTTCTTTTGTAGCAAGCTAGCATTAGAACTGTTAGTAGTATACAGTTGAGGAAAATAGCATAAACATTTTTACAAATTTTCTCAATTAGCAAACAATAGTTTTTTGATTTTTTTTTTTTAATATTTGTTTTTTTGAAACAGGGTCTCAATTATATAGCCTAGGCTGGCTTCGGACTCATGGTTTTCCTCCTCCCTTAGCTTGCCTCAGTGCTGGGATTGCAAAGACCACTTGGTTTAAATGCCTTCCTTAAGATCTAATGAGACAATGTTTAACATGGTTATCTTGTTTTCTATTTTTAAGGATGTAAGTGCAGGTGAATCAAGTCAAAGGAAATGTAAGGAGTTTTGTAATAGCAATGTCATTTAGTTTTTTGAAAAAACCTTTTTTTTTTTTACTTTCTGAGATAGGGTCTTGCTATGTAGTTCAGGTTGGCTTTGAACTCACATGTAGCCCAAGCTGGCCTTGGACTCATGATGATCTTGCCTCAGCCTCCTGAATTTTTTGAATTCTTTCCAAAATATCCTAAATATCACATAGTGGCCTATTTTCAAGATTAAGTTTTAATCATCTATCAATCAATTCATTCTGCATTTTTTTTTCTTTTGCTGTTCATTACTAGATTAATTTAATAAGAGAACTAAAAATCATTTTATTGAGCATTTAACATTGATTACAAATTGGACTAGTTTCCTTAAGTAGTTTAGACTCCAGTTACAACTTTAGTGAGACTAATCACTTGAATACTTCAACTAAATAGCAAAAATGTGTGTTGTTTTAAAATGTATTATCATATTGATACTCAACACTTATTCCCTACAGCATCAATATCATGACTTAATTCATCATTTCTAAGCTTGGTTTAATAGTTCCTAAGTTATGCTTACTTTAGTTATTTTCTAGGGTTGTAACATTTCAGTTACTTCCAGGGCTTTCACATCATGACTCCATCCCCAAAACAAATGAATGGGATAGATTATTATTATTTTTTATTTATTTAAAGAGAAAAAAAACATGTAAAGTGTAGAGATAATACAGAATTTTAAAAAAAGATAAACAGTAAGAAATCACTAGTTGATAAATTACAAATTGTCCTCTTAGAAATAGTTGTTCAAGTTACAAAATTAAAGCATAGAAAGTAGATATTCAAACAGTGAGACTGTAAACAGCTATGCATGCATGAATCTCTACATGTATTTCTATAAACTTAAATCTTTAAAATCTTACTGAGATAAAGTAAATAATACCTAAATAAATATCATGTCTGACGATTTAAAGACTCATTTTTTTTTTTTTAAATTTAAAGAGAAACAAAAGCATGTAAAGGGTAGAGGTAATACAGAATTCCAAAAAAAAGTATGGAACACTTAACGAATTTGCGTGTCATCCTTGCGCAGGGGCCATGCTAATCTTCTCTGTATCGTTCCAGTTTTAATATATGTGCTGCCGAAGTGAGCACCGGGAAAGATTATTGTGTTAGAATAGTTGCAGTTGATTGTTAGTCAGGACCTGACATCCGGTTGGCTGCATAGCCCTGGATACCTGGATCTAATGTCAGCCACACTGACATTAGCTTGAGGCCTTATTTATTTATTCATTTATTTTTGGTTTTTTTGAGACAGGATCTCACCATGTAGTTCAGGCTGGGCTTGAACTCTTGCCAGTCAACCTGTGTCAGCCTCCTGAGTGCTGGGATTATAGGTGTATGATACCATGTCCAGCAAGAATTTTTTTTTTTTTATACTAGAGTGTTACTTATTATTTCGTGGAAGTTCTAGGTTTCTGTCTTTTAGAACTTGTAGTACATGGTGATCATGTTCTTCGGAGGGATTTGATGCATGTACCCTATGGTTGGAACGCTTCTTAATAACTTTATTGCTCATGTGAAATGATGCTTTGTTGTAGAGTGATCTGCCTCGGGTCAAAACAGAGATTGATGCCTTGAAGAACCTGAGACACCAGCATATATGTCAGCTCTACCATGTGCTAGAGACAACCAACAAAATATTCATAGTTCTTGAGGTTAGTAGTATGTTTTGGGTGCCAAAAAGTGTTTAGTCACTTTATTCTTAGTTGAGAGAAAACTGTGTGTCACCTAAAAGATTAGAATGAATGCTAAGTAGTTTATTTGCACTCCGGCTGTAACAATGTAAGCATATGAGGTATCATAAAGTGGAGATTGATTGTAAATATACTCTTTCTGGTATTCTCCTAATGGAATGGCACAGTTCAGAGGATTGCAGATGTCAAAATTTGCTCTTAAGAGAAGGATTCATTTCAGTTTTATATGGTGTGTTAATTTCCTAAGGTTGACAATGACTGTATATAACTTTGCTAGGGTTACCGCACCTGACTCTTTTT
The DNA here is from genome assembly GCA_004027455.1 of Hydrochoerus hydrochaeris. Classification (NCBI taxonomy): domain Eukaryota; kingdom Metazoa; phylum Chordata; class Mammalia; order Rodentia; family Hydrochaeridae; genus Hydrochoerus; species Hydrochoerus hydrochaeris. The sequence goes on along the minus strand of PVLA01006395.1, from coordinate 4,756 downwards.
GGAGGCACTGAGGGAAAATGTGTTTCAGGACTCTTTCCTAGTTCCTGGTGGTTGCTGGTAATCAGTCTTATCTGTCTACCTTCCTTGCTTCCTTCCTTTCTTTTTTCTTCTGAGGCAGGGTTTCACTAATGTAGTGTAGGCTGGCCTTGAACTCTTACTCTTAGCAACTCTCCTGCTTCAGCCTCTCAAGTTCTAGGATTTCAGGTGTTCACTACCACACCCATCATTTATTGGCAATGTTTGGTGTTCTTTGGTTTATAGATATGCTGCTCCAATTTTTGCCTTCATTTTCAAATGCCATGTTTCTGTCTTGTGTGTTGTGTGTCTGCTCTGATTTCCTCTTGTAAGAGACTCCTAGCATTGGATTAAGGCCTACTCTAATCTAGCATTACTGTCTCTTAGCTTGATTACATCTACAAAAGACCCTCAGTGTGAGCTCACAGTCATGGGTAGCAGTGTTAGGACTTGAACGTATCTTCTAGGGAGTCACAGCACATGGCATGTGGGTAGTTTCCAGGGCATGTGTTGTGTAAACCAATTTTTTTTTCAAGTTTTAACCTGTCCTTTTTGGCATGAAACATAAATGTTCTTAGAACTGGCATTATTCACTTTTCATTTTCCTTAGTCTCAGTAAATGATCTATAACTGTATAATATTTTCACAAATCACTGTTTTAAAAGCATATTTTAAAATTTATAATGTTGAAACTTTGGATCTAGAACAATTTTTCCTTTACTACCAAACTGTACTACCCGTATAGTCTAAAATGGAGGTTTTGAAACTTCTCTTCTGAGTTGGGGTCTCTCTCTCTGTTGCCCAGTTTGGCCTTAAACATGTGCAGTTTACCATTGCTCCTGCTTCAGGCTCTGAAATAGCTTAGAAAAAGGAATAGTATCTCAAAATATGCCTCAACCTTGGACAAAATTTGAAAGATACAAGAGGACATATGTTAAAAATAAAAACTCTCTTTCCCCTGTATCCCAGCCATTCACTACTTTTTTGATATCTCCTGTAGTTTCCTATGTATATTTTAAACTGATAAGAACAGATACTACAGTTGATCTTAGCCAAAAGGCCAAGAAGCGATCCCTTTGTATATTTTATATATGTGTGCTTGTACACGTTTGGTTTAATGGTTTCTGTCACACAAATGGTCACAAACTAATATCACTCTATCTTTTTTCCCTCCCACTTAGACACGTTTTGTGTACATCATAGAAATTTTAGATTTTTTTCTTTATTTTGTATTTATTTATTGGGAAATGTAAAGAAGGTTGTTTTCTTTACATACATATTTCTGGATACTTACAAAATTTATTTTGGCTGTATAATTTACATCTAATAAAACACAGTTTTTGTTTTTTTAATTGGTACCAGGGATTGAACTCATGACCATGTGCTTGCAAGGCAGGCACTTATGCTGCTGAGCTAAATCCCCAGCCCGTAAAACGCAGTTTGACAAATGTGTATACTAATGTACTTCCTACCCCACTTGTAGCATAAAACATTTTCATCTTCCCACTTCTTCTGCTCCATTAAATTAATCCCTATAACCATAGCTGCCCTGTTCATCCCAGCAACCACTGATTGATTTCTGTCAGCATAGATTAATTTTACCTACTCTAGAGCCTGATACAAATGAATCTATAAGTCTGTTCTCTTTTTTCTGGATTCCTTTACTTAGCATGCTTTTGTAAATTGTTATGTTATCTTTCTTTTCACTTTCTACCAGACATTATTTCTTTTTTTTTTCGCTTCTGTTTTTTTTTTCCTTGGTACCAGGGATAGAACTCATAACCTTGCGCTTACCAGGCAGGCACTTACGCCACTGAGCTGAATCCCCAGCCTCAGACATTGTTTCTTATCAGTAGTTTTCCTGTTGTATAATTACTGCAGAGAATTTCACTTTACGGCTGACATACTTGATATAGTATGAACATTTGGGTGTGGTTATGGTCTAAATGTTGTTGTCCCCACAAAAGTCATATGCTGGAATTTAGACTCCAGTGTTGTAATATTAAGAGGTGGGATGTTCCAGGGGAGGGCTCTGCATTCATGAGTGGAAATTTGTGCCCTTATAAGTGAGGCTTGAGGGAGTTTTTTCTTTGCTTTTGCCATGTGAAGATGTGTGTGTGTGTTTGTGTGTGTGTGTGTTTTGAAGTAGGGTCTTGCTATGTAGCTCAGGCTGGCCTCAAACTCATAGTGATGCTCCTTCAGCCTCCAAGTGCTGAGATTACAGGCATGCAGCACTGGTTTTTGTTTGTTTGTTTTTTGAGGCAGAATCTCATCTAGTTTAGGCAGGCCTTGACCTCACAGTAATCCTCCTGCCTCAGCTTCCCCAGTGCTGAGATCACAGATGTGCACCCAGCACCTAGCTCAGTTGACACTTTGATCTTGGACTTCCCAGCCTCCGTAATTAAAACCAATGAGTTTTTTGTTGTTTATACCAACTGCAAAAGGTATTTTGTGTATTTTGTGATAAACCACAAATAGGGTAATATATTTATAGTTTTTTGCTTTTATAAGCAATGCTGCTTCAGTTATCTTTAATGTGCTCAATTTTTTTAAATAGTAAAGTTTTATTTATTTTTTATTTTTTAAAATAGCTTTGATTATTTTTTAATTTTTAATTTTTATTTTTTTGAAGCAGAGTTTCACTATGTTGTAACCCAGGCTGGCCTTAAACTCACTGTGTATTTTTTTAAAAATTTTTTTAGTCTTTTAAATTAATTAATTTATTTTGTCTTTTTGAGACAGGGACTCACTATGCAGGTCAGGCTGGCCTTCAGCCCACTTTGTAGCCCAGGCTGTTCTTGAACTTGCAACAATCCTCCTGCCTCAGCCTCAAAACTTTTAAATTTTTTGCAAAATTTTATTAAAGTTAGGGAAAGAAACAGGCCCTCTGGTGAGTTTGGGCTAAGTAAGAGTAGAATAGAAGTAGGTCCTCCAGCATGAGGGTGCCACTGGGCAACAGGGGACGCAGTGGCTGTGAATCTGTTTTGATGTGAATAAGTGTATAGGAACAATCTCAGTGTGCAACTATGAAATCGAAAGTATGTGCATTTATAATTTTCACGTTGCAAAAATAAAAAGAAATTTTAAATGGAAACCAAGTTTCCTGAAATGCGTAGCTGCTCTGGTCATGGGATGGCGAGGCCAGAGCTTTTGCTGTCACAGTCTCCTCCTGAGCACTAAGGCGCTGCTGTCTGACCGTTCCCTCCTGGCGTCTTTGGACAGTGACCGGACGACAACAGTAATTACTGGCGAACAATCATTACGTTTTTTTTTTTTAATTTAGGTACTATACTAAATGCAAGTACATTAAGATGAGAGAATGAATTTTAGTATTGTGCTATAAAAAATCTAAAACCCTGAGTGAGCTTTTAAAAATCACAGTGGTCGTTAGTTCTACTTCTGTTTATTGATAATAAAACTGTTCAAGGAAAGAGTGACTGTTCTCAGGAATACTTATTGACTTGTCTGCTCCTCAGAGTGTATTTTTGAATGTGCCTGCTCAGTTCCTTGCCTTGAAAGGTGAATTAATAACGTCTCTGAATTCAGTGTAGTGCCTTCTGTAGGGTGTAACAGTGTCCGTGTCCCTCTCGCTGTTGAAGTACTGTCCCGGCGGAGAGCTGTTTGACTACATCATCTCCCAGGAGCGCCTGTCGGAGCAGGAGACCCGGGTCGTCTTCCGTCAGATAGTAGCGGCGGTTGCCTATGTGCACAGCCGGGGCTATGCTCACAGGGACCTCAAGCCAGTAAGTGACCCAGCCCGGCCGCAGTGCGGACCCGAGGCGTCCGCCTGCGCACCTAGTTTCGGGGTTCCGGGTGTCTGCAGCCGGGGCTGTCTCCGCTCTGCCGCCGCTGCCGCCGTTGCTTTCTCACCTGTTTCTCCCCCTCCTCCTCCTCCTCGCCCCTCTTCTCCTTATTCCAGTCAGAATCTGCCGCATTCCTTTTTTCTTCCTTTTGAATCTTGGTGAACTTTTTAGATGGATTCATGTGCTCCTCACTTTCTTATTGCTGGGACAAAATAGGACATCCACAGCTTAAAAGGAGGAGTTTAGTTGGCTCCCAGTTTCTAGCGGGTTCATTCCTAAGTCGGTGGAGGGGCCTGGCAGAGGCTGAAGGGGTGGGAGGAGGGACTGGGGACCCCCTTACAGGCCATGGGGGGAGGGACTGGGGACACCCGTACAGGCCATGGGGGAGGGGCTGGGGACCCCCTTACAGGCCATGGAGGGAGGGATTGGGGACCCCCTTACAGGCCATGGAGGGGGAGGGACTGGGAACACCCGTACAGGTCATGGGGGGAGGGACTGGGGACACCCGTACAGGCCATGGGGGAGGGACTGAGGACATCCGTACAGGTCATGGGAGGAGGGACTGGGGACACCCGTACAGGCCATGGGGGAGGGACTGAGGACACCCGTACAGGCCATGGAGGGAGGGATTGGGGACCCCCTTACAGGCCATGGAGGGGGAGGGACTGGGAACACCCGTACAGGCCTTACCTCAGGGACCCACCTGCAACAGGCCCCACCTCCTAGCTGAGGCACCGCTGAACTTGCAGGGCCCCTGTGATCCAGACCTTCCAAACAGAGATCCAAACTGTAACAGTGGGTGTTCTGTTTATCTGTCGTTTGTATCAGACATTACAAATGTCTTTGTGATTCGGATTTTATCTCTAGGAAAGAAGTCATTCACTGAGTATTTTCTGTTCAGTGTTCTTTTCCTAACCTTATGTTTCATTTCATTTCCT